>JAQGCE010000565.1:0-11630 GCA_034699185.1 Eupelops torulosus
TAATATGAACATGGTTAATTTCAAGCAAATCAAAGTTTCGTGGTTCGTCTGCTTTCGGAGTGCTTACCATAAATAACAAACAAATATTTAGTACCCTGTTTGATATTTGCGGTCCTATGTCACATTTGTATGCATTGCTGAGAGCACATGGCATTTGATGGTATATTTTAATAAGTATTCAAAAATGCCTGGATTTGATCAGGCAAGATTTATTAATTTGTCTGAAGGAGAGGCCAAATATCTAAAGTGTGATATTTGTGACAACATATTTGACACCGCAGTCAGCGGTGACTGCAAACACTCCTTCTGCAAGGGATGTGTCCAACAATCGATTGATGAG
Organism: Eupelops torulosus; assembly: GCA_034699185.1. Classification (NCBI taxonomy): domain Eukaryota; kingdom Metazoa; phylum Arthropoda; class Arachnida; order Sarcoptiformes; family Phenopelopidae; genus Eupelops; species Eupelops torulosus. The sequence goes on from JAQGCE010000565.1 coordinate 341, forward strand.
AACAGTAATAAGTGTCCCATTTGTAAGAAAAGGTTTACACGAAAGAGAAATCATAAGAAAAAGGATAACCTCTTTATCGATAAATTTGTTTTTAAAGCAAATGAAAGGATAAACGAAATGATTAATGAATTGAAGATTAAGTGTCAGTTCGAAGACAATGGATGTCAAGAAGTGGTTGCCTTTGGCTTACTATCAGCTCATCTCGAGGTTTGTGAGCACAGAATGTTTCAAATCTGTCAAATGTGTGGCTTCAAAGTTGGGGCTCATAATTGTGAAGAACTTCGAGAGTATAAACACCTGAAGACCATTTACGCAGAGTTAAAAAATGACAAAGATCATTCCAAAACTGAGTCACACCAATTGAAATGTGAAATACAACAAAAGACTAATCAATTGGATCAGCTTAAGTTAGAAATGGATGCACTCCAACACAAATCCGATTATGAATTGAACTGGGAAATTGGAAATCTAATAAAAGATCTAGAACAATTGCAAATTGAGAAGAATCAGATGAAAACACAAATCCAAGACTTGATTGAAGAGAGGGACACACTTCTGGTAAATACCAATCAATTGAAAAATGAATTGGTTTTGCTCAAGGAAAAGAATGTTCGGCTGGAGAAGGAAAGGGATGTGACCAAGTATAAATTGCAAGAATTTTGCTATAATGAAAACAAAGCAATAGAGAGCCAGAAACAGAGGATTTATGATTTGCTCAGAAATATGTACTAATACTAATACCAAGCTCAGAAATAAAGATACTTAAACTGAAACCCACTAAGTTGAAGAAAATGGTGGGACTGACCTCTTATTTCATTTCAAACGAAATTCAGTGAAATTAATATTTTATTTTATGTTTTGTATTAAAATTTAAGTCATTTTCAATAAAAAATTGATTTTTAATTATTAAAAACTATATTTTTTTTATCTTGGCTATTTTTGCTAGTCTCTTTTAAAATATTGGATAAAATATAAATTTTTTGTCCTCGCTCCAGGGGTTTTTTCTGTTCCAGAGCGATTTTGACTAGTTCCCCCCCCCCTGGGCATCACTAAAAATATGGTATTATTGTTAAAGATCATTTTAAAAAATTTAAGTATTGAAAAATTAGGCTATAATTATGAAATTCGAGGAAACAGCTTGTTTAATTATTAATTGCTTCTCCTAGCTCTACTTGGGGAACTGCTTAACAAGGGGAAGGAAGGGTATAAACTCCAATAAATCCGAGGATAGACTCTATTTTACTATAAATTAATGTAAATTTTTATTAATTAATTGATTTATAATTTAATTTCACAGAAATAAAGAAATGCGAAGAATAGACAGAAATTAATGATTTGTTTTTTCTGTTATTTTCAATGTTTTTCTTAACAATTCTTATGAAAAAATGTATTTTTGTATTAAATTTATTTTGAAAATAAATTTTTCTGTCATTTAATGTCTTCTAATAATTAATATAATTATTATTTACAATAGAATTGAAAAAACAAATAATAATTATTTGAGAAATAATTTGAAAAAAAATGTGAAATAAAGTGAAATAAATGTGAAAAATATAATCAAAATTTGTTTTAAAGTTAAATAAATAACAAATAATTAAATTAAATACTAATTAAATTCAAAACTAAAAGCTTTTGATTAAAAGAATTTATATTTCTTTTTAAACCGTTTTCATAAATAAAAGACTTATTCTTTGAATTAAAGACTTATTCTTCTGATTAGTCTTTGATTTTCGGATGAAATACTGAATTATGTAATGATTTTCGACATAAAACTAATGAATCAATCAATAGATTTGCTTTTTTTTACCCAAAAAAGTGGGATATTTGGGGAAAAATCTTTAAATGTTTTGTGAGATCTCTTCGAGTAATGAAAAGTCAATAAAAAATATAAGAAATTCAAAGGAAAGCCTTCGAAAACGCGAATAAAAGCGCACAGAATTAGGCCAAATATGGAGATTATATACAAATTTAATGAAATCTTTTGTAAATTCCTTCAAATTTCTGAAAAAATTTGAATTAAAATCGAGTTTTGCTTTGAATTCAAACAAAAAACAAAACAAATTTCAAACAGAATTTGTGTCGATATTAATGTCAGTCCATTGAAAACAACTTCATATCTCTTAATAAGTAGTGAACGAGTCATTAGTGCCGGTCCTGAGCTCTCTTGGAGGAGGCGGCTGAGGTGCGGGAGGGGGTGGACCACCAGCAGTAGTAGTAGTAGTAGGTGTGGGGCCACTACTCCCAGAACTAGTAGTATTAGCTGCGGTAACAGCGCTGGAAGTGGTGGTCGGAGTCGATGCGGCCGTTGGCACCGGCGCAGAGCCTGGAGTCGGATGAGGTGTGTCCTCCGGTGCGGGCGGTCTGTGTTGTAAAAGGTTCTGAATCATAAACGCGCCGTTGGGTGAGGCGGCGGCGCCTGCGTTGGGTCCGAAGTAGCCGTAGTTTTGCGGATAATGGCCGGGAGGGTAAGCGCCTGGTGGTAGTGACATATGAGGTGGTGGCGGATGTGCAACCAGTGGCTGCTGTGGATAATATGGTGGACCGGCTGACGGATGGGGTGGATGTGAACCACCGAAGTTATAGCCCGGGAGTGGACTTCGATTGGGAACAACACTTGGATTCCATCCGTGCGAACCGGGCCTGAAGTTTGGCGGCGGACCCGCCTGTGGAGGCTGTCCAGGCATTGAGGGGCTGGTAGTCGGAGCTGTGGTTCTTGGAGGAGGAGGTCCTCCTAATGTAGTGGGAGGCCTTACGTGTGGCCCAGCATTGAAGGGAACTGTTGGGTCAAGAGGCGTAATGTCGTGCGGCCTCACATGTGGTGGTCGCGAATAGTATGGATGTCCCGCAGGTGGCACTTGAGGATAGCCATATGGTGTACGAGGAATGCCACCGAAACCCTGCACTGGGGGTCTACCGTGTGTTGGTCTTAACTCTGGCCTAATGTTTGGCTGATGTGCGACAAATGGAGACATTCCCCTAACATTAGACGGCAAAGGAGGCCGTGACATAAACGGCCGCTCCATTCGTGGGTCAATGTGAGCATTTGGGGGTCCGCCTGACATTGGATGGCCAACAGTCGCATAATCCATGTGTGGATGCCTCGGATATGGCATCGAAGGCGTCGACTCTAAGGTCAATATTCGGGGCGGACTCGACTGTTGTACATAAGGGTCGGCAACAATAGTGGGTTTGAGAGGCGGCGGACCCGTCGGATAGGCGTCGAGTGGTGTCAACGAATAGTATTCGTCGATATTATTGTTATTATTCGGTAATTGATTTGAATTCTTATCAAAACTAATATCTCTTGAATTTAATGATAGGTTTTGTTGTTTAATACTATTTATGTCCGACGAATGTGTTGTCTTCATCGGCTGCTGGGGATAACTATTTAATTGTTGCGCCAACAGATGCGCAACAGTTGTCTTTGGCGTCGTCTGATTGTCCACCGAAGTTAGCACCGGCTTAACAGTCAGGTCTGCTGAATTGAGGCCCGAATTGGTTACCATTTTCTCTAACGATTCAATTGATTTTGATTTTGTCTCAAAGTTCTGATCATTTAATTGATTCACTGATTGTTTATTATTATTATTATTATTATTACCACTAATTGTGTCCACACTTTGAGCACCGGTTTTAACACAATCTCCACTTTTATTGCCTTTTGGTTCCCGTTCTTCGTCTGAATCGGACAGCACTCGACTCTTCTTAGGCTTAGTTGTCTTCAATTCGCCCTCGTCTTCATCCGAGTCATCCTCTTTGAGGTTTAGCAGACCTTTTGCTTTGGACAGACGGGGCTTACCCTTCATTGACAGGGGTCTTACTGATGCCGGTTTCGATGATTTTGGACCCGGTTTTGTTTTATCCTTTTCTTCCTCACTCTCATCGTCCTCTTCATTGTCATCCTTGTCGTCGTCGTCATTATCTTCTTCTTCTTCGTCTTCCTCTTCATCCTCTTCGGAGGAATTCTTCGACTTCTTTTCCTTATCTTTAGCCGCTTTCCTTCCGCCCCATTCCTCATCAGAAGAGGACTCACTTCCCTTTCGTGTCTTAGACTTAGACTTATTCTTATTTGAGTTCCAATAATACTCTTCTTCTGATTCCTCTTCAGTAGTGGTCTCCTCGCGATAACTGATCCTTTTTCGAGCCGCGGCTCTGGTCTTTTTAGCCTTCGATGAACGGCCGGGTCTATAGTCATCCGAGTCATCACTACTGACCACAAAAGCATCCCTTCGATAGCCTTTTCTAGCATTTCCTTTAGCGCCGCCTTTCGATCGGCCCTTTCGTCCTTTTGAGGCTTTACTTGAATTACGACCGGAACGCCTTCTATTGCACTTATAGTCCGACGCATCGGACACCTCCTCGTCCTCCTGAGTAGACCCGTCATCAACAAACTCATCGTCAGAGCCCTCTTCGACTTCTGTGGCCGAGTCGTCGCCTTTGAAATCTTCATCCTTGTCGTCGTCCTCTTCTTCGGTGTCAGACAAGTCATTCAAACCCCTGTGCCGTTTGCGAGCGCTGGCACTGGAGCGTCGATTCGGTCGCTTCTTACTTGTCTTTGATTTTGTCTCATTTTCATCACTTTCTTCTTCCTCTTCGTCTTCAACTTCTTGTTCTTCGGCTTTCTCTTCAATATTCTCGTCTTTAATCAATTCTTCGGCGGGTTTTTCATCAATAATGGACTCAATTTTGTTCTGATTAGCATCAGTTTGGACATCAATTTCTGGCAAAGACTGCTCTGTAATCATTGGTTCCACAGGTTTTTCAGCCGGTATAAGACTAAAGTCAAGCTCTTCTGTATTACTGGCGATGATATTCGACATATCCTTTCCTTTACTTTCAATTTTGGGAGCAGAGGGGTCGGCACCGGACACGTCATACTCATACTCGACGTCCTGTTCTATCGCCGATTTGATCAGTTCATCGAATTCAGAGAACTTATAGTTAATATTCTTTCGAATCCTATTCCTCCGCGACTTAATGGCCACATATTTGTCTTCTTCCTCATCCTCGTCATCGCCTTCTTCTTCATCGTCATCAGACCAAACAGCTCTTCCAACATCGTCGTCGACGAGACTTTCTTCTTCGTCCTCTTCGTCTTCATTGTCATCTTTGTCATTCTCTCCTTCGATGGTAACTCTTTTGCTTCTATTCTTTGTCCTATTCTTCGGCTTCTCTTCACAATTGTCTTCTTTTTCATCCAATTTTTGATCATTTTCATAGCCTTCTTCTTCAGCGGCCAATAGGTCTTCGGCCACTTCATTGCCGTTCTCTTTACTGACAGAACCCTTTCGGCGATTGGTTTTCGTGTTTTGTTTCTTTAATATATTCGATACACTTATGTCCACAAACTTAAGCCTCTGTTTCCTGAGTTCTTCCCTTTCCTTTTTGGCCAAATGTACCGAAAGTGTGGACAACTCTTCGCTAAGTCTTTCGCATAACATTTTCTATTGAATAAATGGAAACAAAATCCAATTATTAATTTAGAGGACAACCCTATTGAAGGCCTCACGTGTTCACAGGGCGGACAAAACCAGTCTCCGTCGGGGATCAGCATAAGTGGGGGCCGAAGACATGCCGTATGGAATCCATCGTCGCATTTATCGCATAACAGAATCTTAAAATTTAAAGAAAAATCAAAAGTTAAATCAAAGAACAAATACTCTTCATTAGAGCACAGACCCATTCTGGGTGATCATATTTGCCACACCGGCCACAAGGCTTGTCATCATTCTCGACCTCCGACTCACTACTGGACTCATTGCTGTCAGAACTGTCCGAACGGACTATAAATACGAAAAAACAAATCAATAATTGAATAAAAAGATTGCAATTATGTTCTCACTCTTGCGGACAGTTCGGGCGCGTCTGACCACAACTGGTTCGGCGTCAGGCTCAGGCTCTTCGCACGCAAACTCGTCTTCGTCATCGGAGGTAAACTTAAGGACATCGTCTTCGTCATCGTGTTCTTCAATCTCTTCGGACTCATCTGAAGCCTCGTGAGAAGAGTCTGACTCTTCCCAAGGCTTAGCACCTGGTTTAGCGCCCTTTCGCCGGCGGCGCCTCTTTCGTTGTTGTTTTGAGTTGTCTTCGGAAGAGTCAGACTCTTCCTCTTCTTCTTCTTCTTCTTCCACCTCTGGTTCTCCATCGCTCTGTTCAACAAAAAAGACAATAATTATAATTTAAAACTAATTAATCAAAAATTTCAATCAAAAACACAATTCATTTGAAAGTTAAACACCAATTGATTCTTACAGAAGAAGAGGAATCATTGAGACATCCCTTCTATAAGAGAGCATAAAAGATAAGACAGAAATATGTCATTAATTGACAGAAATTTACAGTAATTTTACGAAAAGTGTCAGAAAATTCATAAAAAGAGACAAAAATTTCAAAACAAATGAATTAAAGGAAAAAATATCGACAAAAAGATAACACAAAACGACTGAAGACAAGACATCCAAACCTCAATAATTTGTTTTTTGGCCCGTTTTCTACCACCAGTGCTCTGATTGGAGAGCTCTTCATCTGTTTGTGGCCTTCCCTTTGCAGACATGAGGGCACAGCGTTTTTTGGCGATTTGTTCAATACGTTGTTGTTCTTGTTTGACCTGTTCCGACATCTCCAGCGCCTTCCTCTCCTGTAGGGCTTGTATTCGACGACTGCATCTCTTCTGGGGCTGTTCCACAACAAGTGGTTCATTATCTTCGGACAGTTCTACGGAAACACTTCTACTTCTTGTGTTTTTATTATAAATATTCACTTTTGCCACCAAAGAGGTTCCTCTGCCTCGACCTCTACCCCTTCCTCGACCCCTGGCTTTGACAGGAGGCCGGCCTCGACCTCTGGCACCTCTACCATAAGAGATGACATCATCAGTTTCTCTGCAGATCTCATCCACTAAAAAGTCACACAAAGCAGAGACTGTTTGTTCGATAGAGAGAAGTGTATGGTCTGTGAGTATAGCACCAGATGCTGTCTGCCCTCCGGTGCTATGCCTGGAGCGAGGCGTCGGTGAACGACCACTCGTCTGCACACAAACCCTGTCCACAATCGCATCGATCACATCTTTAACATCATATTCCAATCTGGAGTCGGCCTCAGAAGAACTCTTCAATAAATTAATGGCTTTCTTATCATTAATACAAAAATCAGTCTCAATATTATCTTCAAATTTAATTATATTCTTCTGGTTATCAATATTTACACTAATTTTGTCGGAAAAACATTGTTTGTCATCAAAACTACATTTATCTTCATTTGGTTCATGTTTTATATCAATTGATTTCAAATCACTTTCGGCCACTTTTGGCGAACTATTTAAACAAATCTTCTTTGAATCTAATTCTTCTTTGATTTCGCCATTAATTTGTTGTATATTATTGTCTTCTAATGGCTTTTCAGACACTTCTTCTTTGATCACAACTTTATCTTCAATTATAACACTATTCACACAATTATTGTCAACACTTCCATAAGATTTATTGCAATTACTTTCTGTAATTAATTTAAGTTCAGATTCTATGCACTTATTATCTTCATCTGCGGTCAGATCTGTTTTAATCTCTTCTTTGATCTTAAGATTCGGATCAAAAACTTTTGATTTTTCATTTGTAATACACTTGTCTTCAGACATCTCTATATCATTATTATCTTCGTCTGTCTTAACATCATTAGAGATCACTTCACACTTGTCTTCGGACATATCCTTCGATGGGACGCCATTAGAATCGGTTTTATTCTTGAGATTACTATTACTATTGTCATCATTGGTGTCACTCAAAGAAGAGGTCTCCTCTTTATTGAGTGCTTCTATGGTGTTATTGACCGCCAGATCCGCAATCAATGCCTCCATTTGTTGTTTATTCCTTAAGAACAGACAGAAAGACATAAATAAAACCATAAAAAGTCACCGAAGAATAGCTCATTTACTGGACAACCAAACTCCAAGACTGGTCGTCATCGGAGTCCTCCCTATAGATCCTGAAGTTGTAATCCGGGTCCAATTGGTACCAATACATGTGGCCGTTCACGTCTCGGCCAATGGGTAGTATTCTGAGTGACGCCGCATCGTTGGCATTGACTTCGAGTTTAAACTTTGAGTTGTAGTCGAACTGTGCCTCTAATAAGCGCTATGAAAAGGGAAGGGAAGCCATAAAAATGGTGTTAATTACCGAAAATACCACAAAATTAAAACAATTATTGGTACATACCTTCAAAAGTTCCAACTTTAGGGACAGTTTACTATTTTTATAGCCATATCTTTCCAGTTCCCAGGAGTCTACGTTTGAATACTCAGCACAGAACTTGACTAAAGCCCGTTCCCATCGGTCCTTATTTATATATTTACGGCGTTTTCGGAGTAGTTTTATATGTAATTCAACCAATTCTTCGCTCACTTTTGGAATAATTCAATGAAATTAATCAAAAACTTAATGTAAAATATCAATGACTTCAGTGATGGACACAAACTCTTCACTTGAATTGAATTACAAGTGTCTGACAGCCCTTCCTCTGGCCATCACTGAAACCATGTGTTTGTGAGTTATCTTACAGTTGTTGTTGTCTTCGATCATATCCTTCAAGTGTTGTATATTATAAGTGATTCCAAGGGATTCACTGAACTTATAGAAGAAGGAACAGATCACTGCGAAGTTGCCATCGTTTTCGCACGGGAGTGGTGTCTGTCCGCAAGACTGAGGGTCAATCATTGAGGCGGCCATCACTCCAGTGGTCAACGGATCCGTTCAAGTGATTGACAACTGAAATAAAAGACAAAATGTTTTATTTGAAGCCAATTAATGACGAAAATAAACATTTGGTTTAAAACTCGAGTTTTTGACAGAAATTTGACATAAATTTGAATTTTATTCAAAAATTTAATGAAATAAATGAGTAATTAATTTGAAAAATAAGAGAAAAAGTGTTAAAAACAAATCAAAACTTAATTTAAAAACTTTTTTCAACAAAACTGTTGACTAAAAACCGAAAAACAAAGCAAAAGAAAAACAAATTAAAAATCAAATACCAATTGAAACGATTGGCTTCTAATTAACCGCAGAAGAAGTGGTCTCACTTAGAGGGAGACAATTGTCTTTGTGAGAGACCAAAACATAATCAATTGGTGGTGAAGAGTAGATCTCATCAGTGATGAGCTAACAGTGATGTCGTCCGCAACACAACACTGCGGTCAGACATCTCTTCATTAGAGGCGATGACATTATCTACTGCGAGGACAGACAGACAACAGAATTAACGGATCAAACATTTAGTGATAGTCATCGGTGGCTAAGAAGTGAATCTCTATTTACGTGTTTACTATTTGTTGTCATTTATGACGAATTGAAAGCCGATCACAAATATGGCGTTCAATGTGTCAGAAGAGAGTCAATGAGAGTCGATGTCAATGGCTTTTGACGTTATTTATTGTATATCACAATAGACTTCTCTATTGTTTTTGCCTTAAAGTCAGTGTCTTTTTTCTAATTATGGCATAAATTACGTCAATTTATTGGTGGGTGAAAGAATTAATTGTCTTAAATGAAATAGGTCAACAATTTTCGTGGTTTTTTTTCAATTTAGCATGCAATTTTTATTGATAATTAACTTGTTTCTATGTTAAATTTTCAATAAAATTTATTTTGTACTTGGTAAACTTACTTTGGAGTTACAATGTTCATGTTAAAATTGGAGCTTGAAATTCTATAATTTCCCCTAGATAATTAAAAGTTTATTCTTGCTAAAAGTCAGTTAATAAGTTTATTTTGTTGTTTAAAATTGAGATTCGGCAGTAATTTTTGGAGAATTATTGAAATTTCAAACGTTTTACAAGATTATAAACTTGTTAATTAATATTATTTTTATTTAACAAGCTCAAACTCAACCATAGGGACATGGTGGTTGCTGTTGTTGCTGATTTTGCATGCTAAAACCTTTTGGACCAACTGTGAGCCGAATTGTTCCACGAACTACCTGTCCATCAGTAAGCGGACGGCTGGACATTGAGTTAGCGCACGGGGAGGACATACCATTAACTGATTGTTGAGAGCCCGCATATTGTGGGGCATAACCACTGCTCTGTCCATAGCCCTGTCCACCACCATATCCATTGCCACTTCCATAATTAGATCTCTGTCCATAACCATTAGAGCTCTGACCATACCCTGAGCCCTGTTTTCCGCCCCTTCCTCCACAGACCATGTCTTGTAGTCGTTGCGGAGAGGGATCAAACGACTGGCCGTCAGATGGGGGACGACATCCACATCTTGTATGGTTCTTCATCATTACATACTCTGGTTGGGGACGGCTATCACCAGCATTACAGTCCATAGTATAAAATGCAACCCTAAGCTCTTCCTCTCCAATTGGCTGACAGGTGTGCTCTTTCTGTGGACAACAGCCCGAGTGGTCATTACATCTGTAGAGAAGAGTTCCTGAAAATAAGAACAATAATTAAGCAAAAAGTTTAGTAAAATTAAAGACAAGTTTTGATAACTTCATTAAAAGCACAGAATATTCTTGAATTTGAATCTTATTTTTATCAAACCTTAAATACTATTGTATTGATTGGTATTCTTACCTCTAGGCATAAACATCTTGGTATTGTCATCAGGATATACGACCTGTTGTCTTGGTGAATCACAGCCACCTTCCATGCCCATTCGCATGACATTTTCACGCGCTAAATGATTAAGGTAACAGTCGGCGTCTGAGGATGTGCTCCGAGCGCTCATACAGTTCCCCAAAATTGACTTTAATGTCAAAATCAAAATAAATAATAAAATAAATAACTTTTTTACTATTTTTGCGAACATTTCATTAAAAAATTTATTCAAATATTTCTCAAAATTCAACAAAAAATTTCACCAAAAATAATAGGGTTTTGAATCACAATTTATACCAAAGGATAGGTTGATATAGAGATGGCTTTCCTCTGAAAAATCATTTTCATCAGTGAAAATCATAATTAGATTCTCTGTTAATTCAATTTAGATATGAAACTGAAGGCCAAACATTTATTTTTTATGTCTTTCCCCATGAGATGCGATTCAGTCTATAATTTTCAAACACTAATTATAATCGATAACAACGGCTCTTCATTTGAAGGACAGTTGTATTAATTGTCATTCAATTAAAATATTTAAAGCTCAAGAATTTCTTAATAATTATTGCCAAGCTATTTTAAAATAATATCAACAAGCTAATATACACAATAGAAAATTAAAGGGAGGAGCAATCAAAGATGGGGTATTTTGGATATACCCCCTGAGGTTATTCCCTCTGAGGGCAATTT
>JAQGCE010000566.1:0-11630 GCA_034699185.1 Eupelops torulosus
TGTGATTAGTATTTATCAGATTATCTTCCGATTGAGAGAATAGATTCATAACTATCTGTAATTTCTTTTGACTTTTCTTCATATTCTTTCGATAACTGTTTCAAAATTAATGTCTTTGGAATCGAATCGTAAGATCCGGTCTTTTCTGTCGAAAAAGTAAGTCTTTCCTAAAATTTATGCCAAGAATTGTTTGACTTTTTGCTTTCTCTTTGAGTTTAAATGTTGTTTCAGTTGTTTTTATTGTTTTCTCCCAAAATATATCAATATTTCAAAGGTTATGTTTATTGTCGTTTCTTTTGAAGTTCACTTATTTCTTATGTCTTTCTATTAATAGAAATACAAATAAGTAATTATCTTTTTTATCCTGATCAATCTTTATGTAAAACCATAGGCGCCAACCCATTGACAGTGATTTAAAAATATTCTGGTGATTGTCCTTTTCTATGCAGAATTCAAAATCAAATTGCAAATGGTCTTGCTAAATCTGTACTTTAAACTTTATTCTCTCCAAATTCTCGGAATCTAATCGATAATACATTGTAGAAACTAGTTCAAATATTCTAAAATAATGTATTATGGTAATACAATTTCAGTCCAGTCTAAATAAATTAGATAAACTCAATTGAAACCACCTGAGACAATTTTGAGATACAATATTTTTTCAATGTCAAACCTGATAAAGCAAAATTTCTTTAAATGATTGATCATGCAGATATTAAATTTTCAGATATAACTGAAAAGTTTTGATTTTTTTTAAGAAATCAGTCGTAGAATTAATAATGTTATGAAAGGTTTACTAATTTTCTCGTATTTTATTACTATTTTCGTTTTATTATAGTCTTTTATAACCGAAATAATCCAAAAATATGTATTTTAGGAAAGCCTTCATATAATTTAATTGAATTTTGATTAATTTTATTCCATTTTTCACTCGTAAATGTCTTTTTCATAAGTTTTATTCATAAATTTGCAGAAAGTTTTCAACGAATCTGATGTTTATTTTTGGATATTTTCAAAAGCATTTTGAGTTTTAAGTGAAATTTTCACAAATAGTTTATTGAAATTAATTTGATTACACTATTCATAACTTGTTTTGAATGAATCCCTAATAATTTGTAAATTATTCGGTCATTAGTTTTAATCCTGGATTTAATGTGTGCTTTATTTTAAACTATCAAATATTTGTTTTGAATGCAAATTATTCTCTTCAATAGTTTTATACCAAAATCCTATTTGAATTCAGAATATATTCTGACTCTTAAGTAGTTTTGAGACAATAGTTAATGATTTTTAAACAGAAAAAGTATTTCTAATTTTCTATTTCAAGTGAAAAATATTGCAAACATCGAGAAAATAGTGTATTCATTACCAGAATAGATGATAAGCTCTAAGAATAATAAAGATTTTTGCTTCGAATAAATAAAGATTTTACCATAAAATAGATATAATTGATTATGTCTTCTGTCAAATATTGTTTGCCTTAACTTTCTCTCAGAATAAATCTGATACCAGTTTTTAGATTGGGAAGAATATTCTTACATAATTCTTGTCTGTTGCATGCTCAATCTTCTTTTTCTCATTAGTTATCATTTTTTTATTTTATTGGAAGAGAATTTGCATTTTTAATGTCTCGATAGAGGATTTTGAACTCTATTTCTTTGAAATTAAAACTTAAAAAAGACTTTACTTTATTTTATTGAAAGATTTGTAAAATCTATATTTGGGTAAAATATTTAAAACAATTTATTCGTTGAAAACAGTTTTAACTTTGCTTTCTTAGTATCGTTGAACTTAATCCTGATTTGATTTTCGGGGAATTTTTATTGAAATTAAATTTTCATGTATTGAAATCCTTATGTGATTTGAAATTTGTTTGAGTTATTCAATGTTCGGTTCGTTTCGTTTATTTTTAGTTAAAATAATTTCTATTAAGACTAAGTGTTTTTGATATCTAATCGACAAATGTTTCAAATTAACTAAAATTTATAATTTCCGAAAATAATTTGAATTTTAAATTAATGTATCGCTAAAACAAATAGTCCAGGATCTGTCTAATGATGGCACAGTAAATTGTATAACTATGATGTGCACAACCCATTGTTGCCATCAAAATAATGGGTGAATTCAATAATAAAAAATGATTGAATAAGTAAATATTAAAATTTAATTGACATAATGTTAGCAAAATGTCATTTTTTAAGCTCAACCCTATCTGAATAATGTCACAAAATGTCAGGGTATTATAAATTACATTAGTTTATTCTTAAATTATAAGAATTGAATCTTGAAAATTTCCATAAATTATGCATGATTGATTTATATTCAAGCCAAATATCAAACTTAACTATAAGCTGGAATATCTTTGCCCACCCCTGACATTTGGGTTTAATTTTAGGCTTTGTTTGCAAACAATTTGTCATTTAAGGCAAATGTTAGGATCGGAAGCCATCAATCAATCGGTTGTAACGAAATCATCGGTTGTTTAACTTAATTAACAACACTTTCATTAGAATTCTGTTTTAATTAACACTGAATTTGTTGATTAAAACATCAAAATAAATAGAAAAAGATTTGAACGTCTCGTCAATCGTGTTATGCAACAAATCGTCTAATTTTGTTCTTAATTAACCCATAATTTATAGCTCTGTCGGGAATAAAGTGAAAGCTTTTTTAACTTTTATCTTAAAATGTATTTTAAAACTTAAACTTTTCTCAAATTTATTTTTAGAATTTATTAAAGTTTTTTTTATGATAACATTTAAGACTTATTTTCTCGGATGAGATGTATATAACGATCAATACATCGACAATAAGTCCGTCCGTTTCGATACAGATATTAGTTTTCATATTATCTTTGACTTTGTTGCTTCAAGTTTTTGTGGAAAACAAGATAAGAATTGATTGGAAATCTCTTTGATTTGTTCTCTGGATAGAAATTTAATCCTTCAAATCATGTATTCAATGGTTTTTTTGTTCAGAATTTTGATCTTCAATTCCAGCAGAAAATTGTCTGAAAATATAAGTTTTCATATCTCGTACTGTATTTTCAGTTTCAAATCAAAACTAATGTTAAGAGAAAAATCTTATTTCTGATTAAAGATATAAAATTTTTATAACCATTTTCTCTGATATTCAGTGAAAGTGAACTCATTTTTGTTTAATATTATTTCCATAACATATTTTATGATTTATAATATAATTGACTTTAGGCTCATATTTCCGATTTATTATCTCATTTAAGAGATTTTTACTTTATTTTAGTGATTAAGTATTTTGATTGCAAATATATCCATGTTAAATTCTTCTAACAATAATCCGTAGCATTTCCATATGTTTAATTTATTTCCAGAGTTTAATTTGCTAGTTCCAAAGTGATTTTCACATCACTTATGGCAATCATTTAAATTTATCATAGAACAGAGGGTACAGTCAAAAAATAAAAAGCGTATTTGACCTGGGAGAATTATGAATATTTTTATATTGAAAACATTAGTTGATGAGTAAACTTAATAATTTTATAGCTTGGGTTCACACTATTTCTTTTCACTATGTACACAAATTTTTAACACTAAAAGTTAATAGAGTAAGCATGCTCAATATTTCCTAATAAAATTGCAGACAGATTGTAGACATACAGTAAATATTCGGTTTGGGCATATTCAATTACAGCAATATTCAGTTATAGCAAGGCATTTTCTAGGCCCCTGCATGGGTACTCTAATGTTAATGATATTCAATTGAGGCAATATTCAGTTAAGGCAAGGGTATCTCCATTCCCCAAACGGTTGCCGAAAGTGAATATTTACTGTATATAGAGTATTTCAAAACCAAGCTAATATTTTTCAGCCCTTCAGCTGTATGTACTTCAGCATTTCAAAAATTCATGCCCACTCATTTTTTAAATATTACCATGTCTATGAATTTTAAATAATTTATGATGGACTCCTGTAGGGACTACCGGTAGTTATCAAATGAATTTTAATTTAGAATCTAATAATAAAAATAATAATAAAAATATTAATACCTAATAATTTTAATGGAGTCAGAGTCAATTACTTAATTTAGTAATTTAAGAAGTTAATCTATTTGCAAGAGTTTATAATTTTGACAAAAGATAAGTTCATACGTTAATTCATTTGAAATTATTCAAATTGTTTGTTCAAGCTCAAAATATGTGTCGGCTAACTCTTTCAATATCAAAATCTTTTATTCATTAAAATGTTTGCCTCCAAAACATTTTTTAATTAAATTCAAATATTTTGATCGTTAGGGAAGAGAAAGGAGTGAATTCCAAAGAATCCAAACATTATATGAAATTATAATAAGTTAATCAGATTAATTAAAAGCCCATAACTGACATTTCAAAATATCAAGCATATTTTAATGATAAACACATATTCTCTTATTTATTCCACGAATTCTGTTAATCAAATGTTTATTAATTAACAATAAAAAGGGTATGTTTTGACTCCAAGTGTTTTTCCAGAAAAATTATATTCAATTATATGAAAAAATTAAAATTTTTCGATAACAGCCGTGAAATGTGTGACTCAAATATTTTATTATTTGTGTATAATATTTATTAATAGTATATAATTAGATAAGTAATGAAACTTTTGGCTTAAATCTGATTTTAAGTGAATGTAATTTTGAAATAAAACATTAGTCTTGTAATGAAAATGAGTTTATTTTGTGGAAACGTTTTTTCAAAAGATCTCTTGAAATAGTGGACTAATTGTTTGCATTTTCATCACTTATGATGTATTTTGAATTAATAACAAACCAATGGATTTGATTCGGTTGCCAAACAAAGTGAAGTGGCTTTTATGGCTTTACCTCTTAATACAATTTCCAAGTATTAATGAGTAGCAAAAAAATATTAATGCATTCGATATATTGAGTCCATATTTGTTTGGATTTTCACAAATCTAGAGATGATTTACTAATGCAATCACACGATATGGTTGAGTGAAAATTTTCAATGAATTGATTATATTATTTATGCAATGTTTTTATTGCCAATTATTCTGAGTCTGTGACAATCATATAGCACTCGGCTATCATTTGAAAACTTCAAAAGAAAGCCTTTTCCTATTTTACTTCAATTTGTTTGTGTTTTTTGATATAATAGTCAGCGATATTTTGTATAACAAGGCTTTTCATATGTATTGACTCAATGTATACATCATATCAACAAATCTCTTCAATGTTTCGATGGCTTCAATGGTTTTATTTGACGTTATTTTGATTTTTTTTTCGTAAAACATTTTTCAAAGTATACACTAATTATATATCAAAAGAGTTTTTCAAGACTTAAAATTTTTTTTATTATCGATTGAGTGAAAAAATATTTATATAATATATATATTAGTTTTGTTCGTATTCTGTGTGCTATTTATTTTCGGATGAAAATTATAGTAATGTTTTTGGATCCAAATCGTATGATTCGCTTTCTGTCAAAAAAGTAAGTTTTCGCAGAAATTTACTGCAAAAAATGTTTGACTTTTTCCTCTCAATTCAAGTGTTTTTAGTTGTTTTACTCTTAAAATATTTTCGCTTTTTGGAGGTTATGTTTACTACCGCTAACAATAAATTATACGATAGCTCTTATTAGGGACACCCAGGGTGGCTCCCAACGCCATTCCGGGCTTTTAAGACCTAAAACATATATCTTCTATTAATGCAAAGTATGTTTGGTTGAGCCTCAAAAGTCTTCAATTTTAATGTTAAACTCATTTTTGTTCAGTCAATTTCCCAATTAAGAGAAAGGCTATGAATTGGTGCACTATTTTATCAAGTTAAATACTATGTGTGAATTATTATCAACTTAAGGAATCATCTCATCTAATGTTAAGCTATGACTTAACTTTTATTTAGCGATCAGTGATCACACATTCTTTAATTCATTGCTGGCATTAATGTCTTTGGCTATCCCTTTATCCGAATATTTATGGACTCAAATGATGGGATGACTGCCTTCCACTTTTATATTATCTTCACTCATGCACTGCCTCTCTATCTTTTAAAGAATCGAAGAATGACTGATATATTCTTGTCATATATCTATTAAATCTATTTTTAGTCATATTATAAACCTTTGTTTCGAAGAATTTATTTTAGAAATCACTTTCAGAAGTCGTCTAAATATTTATGAAAAATAAATATTAATATAGTATTGGAATTATTTAATACAAATTCCAATATTATAGGAATATCTGGTATTAGAAATATATTATTTCAAATCAATTTAGATTTTGATTCTCCCAAAAGAGTTTGCATTTGAATAAAAACATAAATATTAATATTCTTAAGAGTATTGGTTTTTGACGTAAAGTCATTGTTTTCTTATATATTTTGATTAATATTTAATAATATAGTGAATCAAATGGAGAAAAGATTTTATATAATGGACAGGACTTGGGATAACATTTTAGAGTAGAGGCAAATACAGACTTTTGTGAAATACCAAATGTCAATCTCTTTGTTGTTTTTACAATTAAGAGCTGTCACCAATTGATGGCAAACATTAGGAACACGAAATGTGTAAATATTATTAACTAAATCAATATTTTTGCCGGTAGTGGCCATCAACGTAGGCGAACAGACAATTATCACTATAATTATCTCATTAGATATTCTCTTAATGATGTCTCCAATTGATGTCAATAGAGATGAGTATTAAGAGCTATCAATTTGTTGTCTAAATTTGGATCCAGTTTTGGGCACTGACTCGCATTTCATTAATGTTTGTTATGTTAACAAACATTTCCCAATTTATTAAATATTTAAAACTATTGCATAATTTCAGTGATAATTAAGTCAACAATTTTCTCAGCTCTGAATTTATTATTTATAAATATTCTGTGCTCTTTAGGCACTCTTTTTATGATCAATAAGACTTAAACATATTAAATGGGAATTACTTTTTTTTCCATTACATTACATAACATTCAAACATTTTTTGATTAATTTATTAGAAAATATCATTTCTTATATAATTCAATTCAATAGTAATCTAAATTCTTTATCTTTATTTTAAATTATTGATCTTTAATCTTGCATAAAATTCTTGGAATCAAATGTTGAGTTATTTACTCTAACCTTAATTTGATTTTAATTAAATTCAGTTATTTGTGGTGTTTTATAATTAATTAAAATATTGTTTTAGTCATTAATTTTTTATTTAATGAATGAATTAATTAATTATGAATTTATTTTTTGACACAATTTAGGAAAGTGTGTAATAACTGTAAGTGTCAGAGAGAATCACATGACGTATACCACGAAGAGTTTGTAGACGTTCGCCAACGCCTTGGCCTCAAAAACAATGACTGCAACTGTAAGGAAAAGACACTTCAGGAGGGCTACTCATGGGTGCCACCTGGGGTTATCAGCGAAAAGGTATATTCATTCAAAAAATGCATTGAATTTCCATAAATATATGCATTTAATTAACATTAATCATGATAAATTGTCTCACAACCAATTATTTTTATGATAATTTTTATATTTTCTAAAGTTTCTAAAATTATGCTAATATTTTGTTTATGTAATTAATCTTTGATATAAGTCACTCACATTTAAATTTTAATAGTGTATTCATTTACATTTTCATTCAAGCAAATTTTCAATGCCTCGTTTATTTTAAGGTCGTTTACAATTTCATGAACATTTATTTAAATATTATCCTGATGTTTGATGAGTTTGCAATAGACTGTAAATAAGGTTTGATTCTTTTGGGAAATGAATTTTCCATTACTTGAAATTTGAATATTACCAGGACATAATAAATGAGCAATGTTGTATTTTTGATGTTTTGCTCAATCTTTTAGTGATTTCATCGGAAAAAATATTACTTTTGTTTATTTGCAAACATTTATTTCAATTTTCTTATTCTTTTTATTGGTATTGAATTGAATTGAATTTAGTTTCAGTTTCGCAATGAATGAGAAAAAACTGTTTTAAAGAATGAAATTCACTTAAATTTAAGAGATTTTTCTAAATTGCATTAGTATTTGATGGTGTATTGACCAAGATTTCTTCAGTTTTTATTTGATTCTTGCAAAATGAAAGATTTGGTTTTTATAATTTGTTTTATGTTTGTCTCCCATTTCTTCAGACATTAGAAGACTTTTTTGAAGGCTTTTCATAAACTAATATATTAGTCGAAGTCGAGTACAAAATAAAATTATATAAATTTTCCAAATGAGACAAATGTTTGGCATTTTTTGTGACTAACTTTAATAAAACGACAATTTTATTACTTAAATGCGATTTATTGTATCGAATATAAGACGAGAAAAACTAATCAATCATTTTATTAATATTTGTTTCAAAACAAAGCGATATTATTGATAACATTGATTTTCATCCAATAAAATTCATAAGTTCTCAGGTTATTGGCCAGAGTTGGTCTTCGGGGGCTCTCCCGCCCATCAACTGGAATCAATAAGTACTCAGTTTTGCAATATTAGCGAGCAATTACTTAAGCTTTATTTATATTTCTCATTGTTCATTGATCTCAATTGGTATCTGATATTTATTTATAAAGTACCATTTGATATCATTTTTTTATTCAAGCTAAGTTTTCCCTCAAGAATATCAGAGATGATCGCCATTTTAAGGATTTCAAATTGTAGGCCCACTTTTGGACATCTCTAATGAACTATAAATCATATTTTGATTTATATTTTGTTATTAATCTTTTATAACAAACTTTGATTTGAGTTATATTTGATTTTTATATAAATCCCATAATTAAGAACTCGGATTTGATTTGATTTAGCGCTCATTTAACGAGTGTTTTGACTCAAATTTTTAGCAAAACAGTCGTTACAGTTATTGAACTCTTTTCAATGTTTTTCTAGTTTTTCAAATGTCAATAGAAATGTCTTAATCTATTTTATGATACTTTAGACACAAAATCGATAGATTTAGGGCTCAAATCACAAATCTTTTCTCTATTCGTCATTTTCTTCAATTATAATTAAGTAATTAATTAAATTGAGTGAAAAACTTTAAAATAAGCGGAAAAGACTTTAGGGGAAAGGCATTAATCATTAACATTGTAATTCTGTTCGCAGAACATCTTATTTTATTCTCACTAATAATTTGTCTTAAATTCTGGACATTTTTTTGAGGGATTAGATGTAATCCAAGATTAATATAACGAAAGTGTTTGATCTTTGAAGACGATAACAACTTTTAGTATCAAATTTTGTTTGAAAAATGACACTCCGAAAGGCTGGCCTATGTGAAGAATGGCACTGGAATTAGCCTATGGGTTTTTGGCTTAGGGAGAATGGAGAGGCAACTAATCTTACGGAAGATTTATCTTAAGTAGAATTTTTATACAATTTATTTAAAAAGTTAACTTAGTATTTGAATATCTAAAGAAAATTGAAGTTTTAATCGAAGAATTGGTTGGACCTTTTAATCTGGGCATTTTTTTAAATAACTAAAATAAAGTATAAAAACATTGTTATTTTTGCCTTGTTACTTTATTTATCATAATCTGCGTAACTGCTGTTATCGTCGTTATATAGTGTTTTTTTAATACTTGTTTTCTCAAATTCTCATCGGAAGGCATAAGATTTTGTGAATATTGTGTTCGTATGAATATTTTCAAACTCCATTAATGAGAGCCCTCAATGATTGATGTGTTTTGGACCAGACCTCAAACTTCTTATGTCGTGATTTTATGAGACATGTGTCAGAATGTGTTACTGATTGGCCATTAGTTCCCAATATTTACTCTAATTTTTTCTGCTATTTTCTTCAGTGATGTCTCAAATGATTTGATTATAAATACCGCTTTTGTGGACACAAAGTGTGTGGACACAAAAATATATATTTTGATTACTTAATCAATGAATAATATATCATTGATTATCATATCATATAATATTTATTTAATATTTTTGTCGCACACATACACTCATTGCAATCACCGGTATATTACATGATTTAAAGAACTTCCAGAATATTCTCTTCATTTAAAAGATGTAAATAAACAAACTTTTAATTTAAATAAATTCTAGTTTTAATATAATTAATTTTAAACAAAAAAAACCTTAACCCCTTATGGATCCATGGTAAGATGATATTGGTAGCAAGTAATAGAGAGAAAGTCTTCAAAAGAAGGCACAACTCTCAATTCTAGTGTAGTTGTGAACTAATTATATTATCATTTCTTTAAAATTTATTTTAAGCAATAAAATAATTGTTACAAAATTCTTGGAATAAATTCTTGAGAATCTATTTTAATGGATGGAAAATAAAACCAAAATAATTAGGACTTATTATCTGGGCCTCAGAAAAGTCTTTGTATTTGTTATCAAATAACTAAACACTCATTTAATCGATTATTCTTTAGAAAAAGAATAATCCATAAAATAACTAATGTTTGCAATGATTTAATGTCTGTCATTAGGGACTAATCACAACATTAATTTAATTTTCTGAGAGATCACAAATGATTACGTTATAAAATGACATTGTGTATTTTAGGACACTGTACTCAGGATACTTCCTAGTTGTCTATTTTCAAGGCTCTCTAAGGATTGGCAATTGTATAAATCAATCTTGATAAATGTTAACTCTTGCAGGCTTTGTATATTTGAGCTTCAAATATCATAAGTACCAGGCCCAAAGTACCAGGATATAAATTTTAGTTTACTCTATGGAGTGTCCACTTTTGTGTCATTTGATACGAAAAGAAGTGAAAGTAAAACTCAAATTTCTTTTATAATGTTTGACATTAATTATAATCATTGCGAGTGATTCCCGACGACAGCCATAATAGAAAGGAAGTGCGAAAAGCCATTCCTCATAACATGAGCCCAAATACCATTAATGTTTGGTAAACGTCACGCGTTATGATTGCGATAAATGTTGTTTTGATAATTACTCAGAGCTATCGAACCTCTGATATAACTAATTGAATAAAATAAATATTAAAGTATTAACACATTTAATGAATTTGTAATTTGTTTCACTCATTTGTTCCCTAATAAACATTTTTATTCGTGTTTTTGCATTCAATTAAACAGTTTTGACATTTTAAATATTATTCAAACTTATCTTTCATTTGATTGGCTTCTCTCCGATAACTCAAGAATTTTTAGAGGAATGGAATGTTTGGGCGGAAGGAATAAAAACGATTATAAATTAGATTCGGAAAAGAAATATATTGTAAACCAAAAAAATAGACAACAATTTAAAAATGTTTTTGAATGAAAAATTGATTTTATAATTAGTGTCGCATTTGTTCACTAATGATGTCTTATTTATGTATATCCCGAACAGATTGAGCAATACTTTTCACAACTGCCTCTTCACAAAGTGCCACGACTGGGAACGCCTGGCGAGAAATACCGGGATAGACAACTGATTATACAGCTACCCAAACAAGACTTAGCTCTGGCTTATTGTAAATTTTTAGAACATGAAAATTGGAAACACTTCGAGGATTTCGTAAACCATAGGAACGAATTGGCTCTCGATATCGGACATATTAGGACTCAATTCGACCACAAAATAGTCTGTTCTTTAATTAAAACCAAGTTTTTATTACAACTAATAATTTTTTTTATTACTTTTTTATGCATCAAAGGAGTGCCAAAAATGTA
>JAQGCE010000567.1:0-11627 GCA_034699185.1 Eupelops torulosus
ATGAATCAGGAATTGTTTAATTTTGATATCAACTTGTAAGTATCATGGTGAATTTTGAGAGTATATTATTTAATTGAAATTTTGAAGTGACCCACCACCTGATATGTCACACAAGTATGAAAAATTGATTGATTTGACTGAGAAGGCAATGAGTGGACAAAGAAAGGCCAGACCCACAAGCCAGGCCTTTTTGGACTCACGGAAAGAATGGGCTGTCGGTTTTGATGAGGTGAAAGGTCTAATTGAAGAAAAGATCAATTTGTCTGAAACTTTTGACATTCAAAAGGATTTCATTCCTTATTTTCTTAAATCTAAATATGAATTCAATACAAATAAGTAAAACTTTTTTTTCAATCTTGCAAACTATTTGAATATTATTTTATCAAGCTTAAATTAAGAATTAAATATTAAATACATTATGAATTGGAATTTGACTTAATTTGAATCAAAAATTAATTAAAAGGAAATGAAAATCAGTTCAATGAAAAACTAATTATAAAATCAAATGATTTTTGTAGATAATTAGGCTGTCCTTCAATTTCCTCTCAATAAACATTGTAATTAAAATCATGATGAGATATAATCTAATTCTTTGTTAGGTTATTCCCATAGTCTTGGAGAGGAAATCATTGAAATTCAATGAAAATTAATTCAATGATGAGTTTCCCAAAGTATTATATAATGTTATTATTTCTTCGATTATATATTTATTTATTTATATTATAATTAATAAACTATTACCAAAAAATAATTAACGTTAGAAAACACCGTTCCTTCAAACTTATCCCTGAACTCAAATTGACGCAAAACTTTTGTAATCTGTTATGAGCAAGGTATTTACTTTTTAGATGCTTAGGAAGGTTATTTATTTAATTTTGAATTTTGTTTATCATTAATCTATGAATTGGCAAAATTAAACTTGAATGACAATCTTCATAAAATCATTGGTAAAATACTTATTAGCCTCGTAACTTTTAAATAAACTTGCGCATCAACTTGTTAGAATTTTGATTGATTTCTCTAATAATGTCAATTACATTTTAGTGATCAATGAGTTCATTAACGTTTAGCTTACTTTGAATTAAATATTAGCATTCATTAATTTAAACAAGTAACTAAAAATTAAATTAATTCCAGTTACAAATAATTCAACAAAATGTTCAAGTAAAAATTAAACAAAAGTTTGCCCATTCAAATTCAAAAGACCTTGCGGGATAACAATGGAAAGGTGGAAATATTATATAATAATTTTAAATAGATAAAAAAATATTCTATTTTGGAAATCCCCGGTTCTTGCTTTTTGTATATTTTAACTTTAATTTAAAATAAACTTGTTATGTTTTCACATGATTTTTAATGAAAATATTTATCTCAAAGAAAAAACTTTCCACTTTCTAATAAAATTATTAAGATTTATGGGAGGGGTAGGAATTCTATACATGTATTACATAATTATATACTCCGTATCTTAAAATTTGTTTTAAAATTTTCATTCAATGCTGTGTTTAAATTGTTTTAATGACTTTTTTTTCAATTGAAATAAAACTTCAATAGATTTTTAGAGGAGTTTTCAATGAATATTAGATAAGACTTCTAAGAAAGGTTTCGAGGCTTTGAAATAAAATGTATTTAGATTTTGAAGTATGGTAAATATTATTTGATTTGACAGATAATTACAAGTTTTGAGAACCTTGGAGTCATTTAATTATCTCCTAAATTATCATTCCATTGATGGTTATGTCCAATGATTATTACATTCAATATCTGATTGAATAAGATTTTAATCATTGATGTAATCAAAAGTCTTGAATATAAATAGTGTCTAAAATATTATTTAATAGTTAATAGAGTAATAAATAAACCGGTTTATAAAATAATAAAATCAAAGAATAAAGTAACATGTAAAAATAAACATCCGTTCATTTGTTTCTTGGAACTCAAACAAAAAGTTTGGCAAAAACATGAAGGATTCAACCAAGTGCATAATCTATTTGTTTATGATAGTATGGCTCTCCAAGGGTTGGTGTCAAGTACTGGAGAAGGGATGTCGAATGAGGTACTAGTACAAATGAACAAATGTTTGATAGAATTGGGTAAGTTATAAATAACAAGTATTTTCCCTTGGTCAGCCACTTGGATTCCAAAATGAAACCAACGGTTAAATTTAGCAAAGATGCTATTTGGCCAATAAATGATCAAGAAATTGATGAAATGTGCAGGTAACCTTATAATTTAAAATGTTTCTAACTAATTTAATTATAAATTATAATCTTCCTTTAAATTTAACCAAGTAAATATCCAAGACACTTTACTGACAGTAGAAATTATGTGAAAAAATGTGCTAAAGGAGAGGCCAAGACTATACTTTCCGTGTCAATTCACTCCATGGAAAAGATGACAGTTAAATTATATTGCAAGGGCAAAACTGTCAAAAATGAAAGAATAAAATTAACGGAAAGTGGAAAGTGTGTCAACAGTGGCACAAAGAATGCCGCCAAGTGTTGGACCAAGCTCATTAATTCGATATCGTTGGCTAGAAATGCGACTGACGGCAAGAATAAAATACCAATATTGTGCTGGTAAGTTTTTATTTTTATTAGCTCATATTTAAATTTGCAAGTTCAAAATTTAATTGAGAGTTAATCTATGTAATTTAGTGAAATGTTTTGTTGGAAGAGTTATTTTGAATAGGGATAACGTATTGCTTTCTTGAAACTTCTAGCAACAAAAACTAGGTGTGATTAGATTTTTTGAAGCAGAAACAATAGCGAATAAACATTTAAATAAATGATCTTGGCTATTATTGTCAAAGAAAACTGGTAGTTATCTTGGTAAAAAACAGAATTATTTTAGTTTATGAATCATAACTTATGATTCATTTGAGTTTTGTTTACTTATATTTTTAGTTCACTTAATCGATGGAAAGATTGTTTTATGGAAACTTATGAGAAGATAGGAGCGCCGATCTGTACCACTGATCACATCGAATATATTGAACAATACTTATATAAAGCAATGATCGATCCCTTAAACATATTCTGTGCAGAATATGACGACTCAGACAAATGCAATAAATTTAATGACTTCTTCTCTAAATCTAAATTAAATTCAAAAGCAAAATATGTGACTCCTTTTCCTCCTATTCTTACTCTTTTCGAAAGTTTGTAATTTTTTGTTTGTTTTAAAAAATCTTCTGTACATTTAATTTATTTTTGAAACCCTGATTAAGACCTTGAACATTATTAAAAAGAAAATATATTTAAATTGTATTTTCCTTTTTTTTATTGGTGAATTTGATATTTTTCATTGGCCACTCCTAAATATAATACTTTGTTATGAATGATACATTTTATTTATTTCAAAATGAACTTTGACATTCGAGAGACTTATTTATCGAGAGCAATTAAAATTGCTTGGTTATTTTAATTAATATTTAAAATTGATTTTTTTGATCAGAAAAATCTATGGCCTTCCAATTTGAGTAAGAATTCTAAAAGTGAGGTGTTCACTAAAAACTAGTCTAGGTAAATTTTGTAAAAATATATAGAATTTTGCAGTTTTTCCCAATTAAGTAAACAATTTTATGAAAAAAATGCATAAAAATGAAAACAATTTGAAAAATAAAACAGAGTTTCAATGAATTGAATAAAATAAAAAACTTTCGAAAGAATTTCAATGAATTTTTAAAAATATTCTTTGAAATTATCGATATATTCAGTCAAATGACTTCAATGTTCTTAGAAAAATAAAAATAAGTGAAACTTAAATATAATTCAGTGATGCCCAAAAAGGCATAATTATGATACATCATAAAACCCCCTGTAATTTTTGGTCTCGAAGGACCCCTAAAAAAGACAAAATTATTGCGCGCGAAACGTGACGACAATTTTTTGGTACTCTCTTCTGCTCAATAAATTGTTAGAATTATGTCTATTGACAAAAGATTTGTCAATACCCTTCCCTATACCCCCGCCTAGATCGAGGAGTTTGGGCATGCCTGATTAAAATACTAAAAAATATTCTGCAATTAAGCGATTAATGGAAGATATTAAATGAAGAAAAAATTTTCCATGATGCTAATTATTTCCAAGTTCCTTTAAATGTCATCATTTGATTTAATGCCAGTAATTTATTGAGATATTATTCCAATGAATGAATAAAATGCATCATTATGATTGGACAAGATAAATAGCAAGATAAATAAAATATTTTGAGTATATTATTTATAATTAGAGATAAAACCGGTTTTGATTTACTTTTAATAATAATAATCTATGAAATTTTCCTGAAAATTCATTTAATTATTATTTTGATTTCAAACAACAAAGATACAATAATAATGATCAAGATAATTTCTTTAATTTTGTTTGCTTCTATTCGATGCCAGAGTTTGGAAAAGGGTTGTGAAATGAGGTAGTTGCTATTCTTTTTATAAATTTTTTATAACTGAAAAGTAACCTAGTCTGCTCATTTTATATTTAATAATCTAGTCAACTTGATAGCAAGTTAAAGCCACTGACAAGTTTTGTAAGCGAAGCATTCTGGCCTCAAAATAAAAAGGAAATGGATGAAGTATGCAGGTAATATACTAAAATTGATAAAATTTCAATGATGCCTTAATTTTCTAATTAATATATTTGTATCAAGAACATTTCCAAGATATATTAGGTCAACGAGGAATTTTTTGAAAATGTGCGCGAAAGGAGAAGTTAACACAATTATTGGAGTCTCAGTCCATGCGATGGAAAGAAATATAGTGAAGTTGTTTTGCAAGAGAAACAGTGGAAGCAATCGACGAAAATTTATGGCAAGTTCAAATTGTGTACACCAAGGAAGAAGTAATGCCTCAAATTGCTGGATTAAAATGGTCAGTCAGGTTGCAGCTATGGTCAATAGCACTGAAAGCCAGAATAAATTCCCATTGTTATGCTGGTAAGTAATTAATAGGATAGGAAATAATTAATGACCAAATTAGGCCAAATTTAATGTAAGCTGGGGACAGAGCCTAGGGATGATAAGAGGAAGGCGATATAGAAGGGTAATTTTTCTATCAATTCTTGATAACTCTGAATAAAGTCTCTTAAAAATTAGTTCACTTATTCGATGGAAAGATTGTTTTCTTAAAACTTATGAAGACCTGGGAGAACCCCTCTGCATGACTGAGCACATCGAATATATAGATCAATACCTATATAAAGGAATGATCGATCCGATGAACATTTTTTGTGGAGATTATGACTACTCAGACAAATGCAATGTATTTAACGAGTTTTTGTCTGTCTCGCGAACTGACAAGGTCAAATACATCACACCTTTCCCTTATGTCGTGAAGTTATTTGAAAGTTTTTAATTAAATAATTTATTTTGTGTTTTCATTAAATTTTCAAAAACTTACTTATTGCAAATTTTAATATTTTTTCATGATTAATTTGAATAAAACTACCTTGTATTTTACCATTTTGTTTTAGGCATATATAGGGAAAATAAAAACTTTCCCAATAAAAATTTAATTGATATTAAAAATAAAGGCTATGCCAATAATTAGCAAGGTCACCATTTAACAAATATGTTTATAAAAAATGGTTAACTTCTTATAAAATGGTTAACTTTTATAAAGTTTAAATAAAATTTCACTTTGATCAATTGCATGGTAATTAAAATATAATGAGCAAACAGAGAGAAATTTACTAAAAATTCCGTGTGCAATAAATTAGACCTTGCTCATGACCAATCAATAACCAATTATGAGGGGAAAAGTCACGAAAATACCTATACATTCCCTGTACATTCTGTTGTGAAATCGTTTTAAAAAAAACCTGTTTTCAACTGATTTTAAGAGATAAATGATCTAGTTAGCCGCTGGATATATAGCCCGCTTCAATCACTTTCTTTATAGTTATTGAATACATTTATGTATTAGTGAAGACGTTCACAACTTCTATCAAATAAACTCATTTTCAACAATGTATATTTTAATCTTGTTCATAATCACCGCATTATCAAATTCAATACTATGTGGAAAGGATAGCTGTAGGCATAGGTAATATTTTTGTTTAAGTGTGTACCTTGTTAATTTAGTGAATTCTTTGCCAATTAAAGTAATCTGGATAATAAAATGAAAGCATTGACTAAATCTTTGGGAGACAAGAATGCAAGGTGGCCCGAAAATAAGGAGCAAAAAGAAACATTTTGCAGGTAAATAATTTTGGTGCTAATTAATTATTTATTTATTTTACCTTATATAAAAAAAACATCTTTGAATTAAGTGTTTTAAAAAATTAGAGGAACATGCTTATTTTTTTATTGTCAATTGATC
Organism: Eupelops torulosus; assembly: GCA_034699185.1. Lineage (NCBI taxonomy): Eukaryota > Metazoa > Arthropoda > Arachnida > Sarcoptiformes > Phenopelopidae > Eupelops > Eupelops torulosus. Next base: position 6,317 of record JAQGCE010000567.1, read on the forward strand.
TGAATAGTGAAATGTATGATGCAACGAACCATGCAAAGTTATTCAAACACAAATGTTACCGTGGCATCTCTAAAGCAATGATAAAGTTTACAATCCTTGCCCTAGAACAATATAGTGTTAAGTTAACATGCAAAAATGATGAAGAGATGAAACGATTCTTAAAAAGAGGAAAATGTGGTAATAAAGGCAAAGCACAGGCAGCCAAATGTTGGACTGATTGGGTCAAGGAATTAACCATGATAGAAAATAGCACAAAAATTGAAGACAAAATACCTCTTTTGTGTTGGTAAGTTTTATATTCAATAGCCTTAGTTCACGACTCTAATATGGAACTCTACCTAGTTCACTTTACGAGTGGCAAAAATGTTCGCTCAATGTTTACAAAAGTCTGGGCTCAAAGGTGTGCTCCAAGTCAAGTGTTGACGGCTTCGATAAGTACATGGAGAACACGATTATCGACCCCTTAAATGTGATTTTCCATTGTCATGAAGACCACTGGGATGAGAGCAAACATTGTTCCCAAATGAGCAAGCTTACTTCTAAAGGCGGCAAACGTCCAAAATTAAAATACAAGACCCCTTTCCCTCTTATTTTAGAAATATCTGACTCAGTCTATCATTATGATAGTGATTAAAAATTGTTCGATCATAAACATTCTTCACAACTAATATTTTTACATAATCATGATTATTTTTATTCTGACTGTAATATACCTAGTACAAATTGAAATAATACTACAAAAATAAAAAAGAAAGTATCGATATTAGTATCGATAATCCTTTGTAAATAACTTCAATGTTAACGATTGCATTAAATATAAGCTCTAGGCAGAATATTTCAAATATCAATAATGAAATTATTTTGGCTTGATCATTTTGACTAATATTCATTGGCAAATAAGATGAAAAGGAAATAACTGTAAGTAATGTTTATTTAAAAATACAATTTTTTCATGAATTCAATATTAAGTTTTAAATAGTTTATATGAAAATTACTTATCAAGGCTCTTTATTTCTTTGAATATCTGAAATAAATTGTATTGTAATAGTCTTCCCACTAAAAGCTTCAGTAATAGTAGTTGCTAAACTATCTTGCAAGTTGCAACCGTTTGAGTTCATTAACGAGTTTATTGGCGCTTTGGGGTAATTTCAAGGCTATCTTAGGGTTCTCCTAAGATCTCCTTTAAATGAGCACAATTTTTATCCAAATACCAAGAATGTTTAATGAACCGTTCTTAAATTAAAAAGACAGGGATAGGGAGTCTTACAATCCAATCAATACTTTGAAACTTTGTTACCATTGTAAAAAATAGGTGGGGTTCAATTACGGGTTTGACCAGTGTTTATCAAGGACATTTTTTGTCAATCCTAATTATACGGAAAAAAGTTTAATTCAATTATTTTGATTATTCAATATTTAAATATTATAATAGTTTAATATTTATTGCGAGAAAATTAAAATACTTGAATTCCTAGTTTAAACTTTTATAACTCTATTACACCAATCATTGCATAATATATGCCTAATATTTATGTAATAATAATATTATTAAAAAAAGAATTGAATTCTTATATATATATTGTAAACATTTATATAATCCCCTTATTTGTGGGGAAACCACAAGAAAACCAGTTTTAACTAAGTTTAAATAGATAATTGATCCAATTATTATAACAAGTGGACTTTGTCAAACATTCAGTGGCTTTAATCACTTCATCAAGACTTTAAAAATAAGCATCATTATATTATCATCTTCAACAATGTATATTTTGATCTTGTTCATTATCATGGCATTTTCAAATGAAATACTATGCACAAACAGTTGTAAACTCAGGTAATATTTGGAAATAAATGTGAACAATGTTATTCTAGTGATTTGTTTTCCTAAAAAGTAACCTGGATAATAGAATGAAGGCATTGACTAAGACATTAGGTGTGCGAAGCGCAAGGTGGCCTGAAAATGAAGAACAAGAGTTAAAATTCTGCAGGTAAGTGTCTATTTTTTTTTATCTACTCTAGTACAAAATAAATCTAAGTTAGGAATAGGAAGTGGAATAGTTTTAATTTTTTCGACCAGGTTTATTTAATTTCTTGTTTATTCTGAGCAGTGAAATGTACGAGGCATCTAACAATGCTAAATTCTTCAAAAGACAATGTTATCAAGGCATTTCAAGATCATTAATCAAGTTTACAATTCACGCACTCGAACACTACAATATTTTGTTAACATGCAAAAATAAAGATGAAATGAAACGCTTCTTGAAAAGAGCAAAGTGTGGTAATAAAGGCAAATCAAAAACAACAAAGTGTTGGACTAATTGGATCAGGGCATTAACCATGATCAAAAATGTCACAAATACTCAAGACAAAGTTCCTCTCTTGTGCTGGTACGTTTTATTTTACTAGTTAGTACAAAAATTAAAAATAAACGTTTGTTAACTACCTAGCTCTCTTAACGAGTATGAAAAGTGTTCACTCGATGCTTATCGAAGTCTGGGCTCAAAGGTGTGCTCCAAGAATAGTATCAAGGAATTCGAAGAGCATATGAAACACGTAATCGTCGACCCCTTGAATGTAATTTTCTTTTGCGAAGAACATGATAATAAACAATGTGGCAGACTGAGCAAGCTAACTTCAAAATCAAGAAGACGTAAACTACCCTACCAAACACCGTTCCCTATCATTTTAGAAATATCCGATTCCCTCTAAATTATCATGATAATCTTAACTTTTATAAAGTTTATTCATTTATCATTATTCTCAATTATCTGTAACATTTTAATTCACATCATTCAAATTAACCTAGTACAAATAAAAACTCAATTAAAATACCAATGTAAAAATAAAAAACAAATAATTAACAAAATTTAGTGGAAATTTCCCAAAAAATTAAATTTTAACCAAAAAACTAATTAATCAACAAATGATGTAATAAGAGATTAATTCATTTGAAAATTCTTTTAAAACACCTGTGAATTGAAGAAAACAACTTTTCATTACTCAATATTAAAGTTATATTAATATTAATATTGAAGTTATTCTAAGTTTTTAGTTAAGCCTTGTTTTCAGCGTATTTTTTATTAATAATTAATAAGTTTTGAACCAAAAATAAGTTTTCACTAACTTTTCCGATAAGAAATGTAAAGCCTTGAAAACCGTAACAAAAAAACTGATAATTGGCAGGAATAAAGTCCCAGATTTACTTCTATATGATGATATGCCTTAATACATTTCAGGCTTTATATACTGACTTTCATTTTGAAGGACTTCCTCTAAGCATATGATAACTTTTTAAAAAAAATAAGGTATTTAATCAATTTTAAAATTAACTTGTCCAAAGTTAAATTGATTATTACTTGGTATTTGTGAATCCATAGTTGAAAACCCTATTTAATTGAATCTTGTTGATTTAATTCGTGAGAAAACTCATTTTGTCATTTTGTCTAAAAAATAGCCATAAAAGTGAAATTTGTAGTAAATTTTGTGCAAATACTGATACACAATGACCGAAGTCAGGTAAATTACCTTTCAGTTTAACATTTTGATCAATTTTATCACAACTTTAATCAAGGAAAACAAAAAAAATTCTATAAATCCCCGATTTTTGAGTTAATTTTAGCGGATTTTAAAGTTTTAATGACTTTATATTTAAACAGTTTTTCAAACATTGTTTTAATTTATTTTTGTATTTATTTTAGTGAAGGAATTCTCTTAGGATTAGGAAACCCATTGTTGGACATCACATGTAATGTCGAAAAGGACTTCCTCGACAAGTATGGCCTTAAGGCCAACGACGCTATTCTGGGCGATGACAGCCAAAAAGTTATATACCAGGAAATGACAGCAAACTACAAGTGCCGATATATAGCCGGAGGGTCTGTCCAGAACACTCTTAGGGCTGTCCAATGGATGCTAAACAAACCCAATCGGATGACATTTATGGGCGCTATCGGTGACGACGACTTCGGCCGACTAATGGCCAACAACTCAAAGGAAGCGGGTCTTAACGCAGTCTACATGGTTGACAAGGATACACCTACGGGCATATGTGCCTGCCTCATATCAAATAACAACACGTGTCGATCGCTGGTCGCATATTTAGGAGCATCACAAAAGTTTCGTTTGACGCACCTTGAACAAAACAAACAATATGTAGAAAAGGCCAATTTCTTCTATGTGTCCGGCTTTCATCTGGTGGTTAGTCCCGAAGCAGCCCTATATGTGGCCAAACACTCCCATAATAATGAGGGCAAACAATTCAGTTTGAATTTGTCGGCTCCTTATATAAGTCAAGTATTTTCCAAACCTCTATTAGAAGTCATTCCTTATGTGGATCTCCTTTTCGGTAATGAGACCGAAGCCGAGGCCTTCGCTCAGTTGAAAGGATGGCAGGTCTGTTGAAAAAACAATAAATATTAAGTTTGTTGATTAATTAACATGGTTATTGTTTATTACAGACCAAAGACATGAAAACAATTGCAAAACTGATGGCAGACATGGAATGCAAGCGAAAGACTGGACGAACGGTAGTCCTCACTCAAGGAAAGGACCCGATATTAGTAGCCTTCACTTCTATAGCCGAAGTCAAAGAGTTTCCCATAAAGTTGATTGACCAGGCTAAAATTGTAGACACTATCGGCGCCGGCGATGCTTTTGTCGGTGGATTTTTCGCACAATTAGTACAGAATAAGTCGTTAGACATTTGTATAGAAAGTGGTGTTTATTGCGCTCAAGAAGTGATCCAACAAATAGGCGCTCACTTTCCTAAACACATGAAATTCAATAAATGATAGATTAGTTTTAAAATTATATTTAATTAAATTAAGTAAATTAGTTTAGAATTATAGTTTTAACCTTGACAAATTGACAAATTCACTATTGTAATTGAATATTTTGCATAATGTGATCAAGAAGTTTTTTTATCTTGAATAAAAGTTTATTTTCAATGAAATTTAACCTTGGTTAATCTCTCAAAATTAAATTAATCCCATTAATAGTGCACGTGCAATTATGGACTTGCACAAATGTAAATATTAAATACGTAATAGTGTATGATTCGGTATCTGTATGTTGAGCTAGTACCTCTATACTAAACTGGTTTTCCTCAAATTATTACATACAAATCGAAGCTACGTAGTTCATTTTATGAAATTATTAAATAATTGCAAGTTAATGTTTCTTGTTAGAAAGTATCTTGGTTAAAAGTTATTTAATTTATTTGCAAGTAATTTATTGCTTGATATTTTAATTGTTCATTTGCTTGTCCTTAATATCTAATAATATTAGTTACTAGATTCTAGTAGTTGTTCTA
>JAQGCE010000568.1:0-11624 GCA_034699185.1 Eupelops torulosus
ATGGTAATTTAATTATTAGTGATCACTGTTTAATTGTCAGTTAATCATCGAATTTATTAAAATGGGTTTCCTTTAATTTGCGTCCTTAAGGTCTGTTCCAAAGACATATTGTGAATGAATTAATGTAAAATTATTATAAATTAAATTATAATTAAATCAGAAGAACACTCTTTGGTCAAAAAGAAGGCAAACGAGTAATTTAAAAATGGCCATGATGACATCATCACATTCAAATACTTTTCTTTCGTTAAAAATTTGTTTTCTGTAATTTTCCAGACAATGACTAAAAATGTATTTTAATTGCATTTAAGGCCTTTTTTATGAAAAACAAGATGGTCAATTCAACAAATCACCTTACTAACCATCTGTGGTAAAAAAATCCAAAAACTTTCTCTAAATGCATCTATACATCCAAACAAAACGAATAATGTCAACAACAATAGATTTTGTGCAGAATTACAAATTAGCTAGAATATAGTGAAAAATTACCAGATTTTCATTGATATATAGTGTTATTGCTAACAATTTTTCAGTTTTTTTTTTGAATAAATGTCATTATATTATATAAAACAATGTTTGCCTTCAAATTAAATAAAATTTTCTGAATTCTTGAGTCTTTGAATTTCGCGACCAATTAGTCACTAATTTAGTGAAATTCATTGCAAACTTATGGGTATTTTATTTGTTGTCTTCACTCAAATCTCTTTTCTGACCGAAAAGCAAATATTTTTCTTAAAAAAGAAAAGAAAACAGCGATTAATTCTTTTACTCATTTGGAAAAATGTACTAATTTTTTGTTAGTAAAGTATGAAACCTAAGAACGATTGTATTTGCATTGTGTTAACCCAAAGAAGTGAAGACGCTTTTAAAATTGGCCCTCTGTTTAACCAGGTTTGCTTGTTTTGCTATCGCTTGAGTGCCAGTTCCACTGCCTCTTCCAGTGGCAGTGCTATGCCGTGAGAGTTTCGTCACCTGATTAAACTTCAGTCTTCTTTGCGAGCATTACTGCCATAGCGCACAACCAGAGACATAAAGTGCAGACATTTTCAAAGAACATCCTCAGAGAAGCCACTTAACGAAATGGCATAAAATGTTGTCTCTCACAGATTCGTCGAATTCGCCACCACTTGACTCACTTAAAAAAAACTTCATAACAGCCGTCGCCTCAAATACATAAATGTTTTGCTTTTCTCACTAAATATTTCTTTTCCACAAAAACTAAACTATTTTTCAATGTCTTTATTAATAATTGTCCAGTTTTAGCAAGATGTTTGACAAAGCTATTCTAGGCACCAGGTCTATTTTTAATAAAAATTAATTGAAAATAATTAAAACTCTTTAGAAATATTACATTATTTTCAGAAATAAAACAAAAATAGATTAAAACAATTCTAAACAAAAGCATTAACTTAGTTTACAAGTTTATTAAAATATTTAAGTAAATTACAATCGAAATATACTTAAATTATTTGCAGGAATATTAGTTTTAAGTAACAGGTCAATTAGGTCTTATCATATTAATGAAATGAATGGTAAAAATCCATAAATACATTAAGAAATTTATATTTAAAGATTTGGGAATACAGTTTTGATAACTTTATATTAATTTGTTTGATCATGGCAAAATAAAAATTTTAAAATCTTAAACTATAACTCTCCTGCTTCAAAGTGATACCAAGAGCATAATCCTGGGTAGTTTTGTGAGAACAGCAATTTTTCAAATATAGCTAATACGAGAAGTTTTGAACTTTAATAGTGCCTTGATAAAATTCATAATTGCGTTAAATTAAATAAATGGACTAATTTTAAAACAAATAATATTTTTTTTTAAATAATAGAAATGACGGTTTCATTGATACTTTCATTGATAATTTTAAAGATGTTGGAAATTCAAGGAAATATTTATTTGAAAATTCAATATTTAATGTTTGTATTAAAATAAAATTATTTGAAGATATGAATCAAATTATCTGATTTCGAATGAATCGCTTATCGAAAACATATTTGTATTGCAATAAACACGAGTTTGTCATATGTCTGACCAATTATTTGCAGAAAGGATCGGTCGAAACTGTTTGTAGCAAATCAGTTGATCCAATCAAATGATATTTGTTTTAAGATATTCAAGTAAATCAAAAGTCATTTGAATTGTGATAAATATGTGAACAACAACTTGCAAGTTAATTCTTGAGCTCACGAGTAGTCCCTTAGTTTCTTATCGATGTTTTGTTTGATTAAATGAATTTTATTTGCCTTCAATTTGAAAATATCCTAAAAGTGCGGACAAATGGTATTCAATGGAATAATTGGTTTGAAAGCGATTTTCAGTTGTAATAAAATTTAGACTCAGATTAAAATTGGAATCACTTTTAGAAACAATTTTTATGGCTTTAAAAATAATTTTCAATTTTCAATAGTAATGTCGAAGTTGTGAACAATTTATATGAGAAAGAATTAGCGGCCAAAGAGGCAATGGATGGCATGAAGCGATGGATGTGCTTATCTGGTGGTTCACACCTCACACGTCGTCATAGATTCGTGAGGCGGCAAACATTTTTCTACTTAGAAAGTGTTTCTGCTTTCCTCTGATAGCTCTTCCATAGCTTCCACAGCTCTTATGGAAGGATTTTCTTCAGAATGAAGTTCGAGAGTAAGCTTAAAGTTTTTGTTTGAAACCAACTTTTCTCTCGACTCAAGCTTTCCTTTAGTTGTGTGAAGAATAGGGAGGCCTCAAAAGTTAAAAGCTTTACAACAATCAAAAGTTTAGTCAATTTTTTAAGCCTATATCTCACAAAAGTTAAGAATATTTTCAACAAATTCTCTTTATTTCCATTTTAGTTATTATTTGATTCGAATCATTGTTTTGTGTATTTGTTTGGTCAGCATTTGTGAAGAACAGGTGATTCTTAATATTAAAATGCAATCAAAAGAATGAAAACCTGAAAAACTAATTCATTTGAAGCAATGAGTTTACAGTTGAGTTGTGTTTGTCGTTCAACACATCAGTTATGATATTGTTTTGCAATATTTTCCAATGCATTTTGACTTTGTTTTATGTTTTTTTTTACATCTATAACATCTATCACATTTATCACATCTAGCACAATCATATTAATTGAGTGTAGCTTTTTCTGATTCGGGTCATACACTATTTGGCTCAATGTATGGGTTGTTGCAGTTGTCATCGATGCAAACAATACAATAGATGCACACATAGGAGAGACACGACTGTACACAAGCCTAGAGTACATACTGTGCAGAAGCGACGAGTAAACAAAACATTAGATCTAATGATGCGCTGCAATAATAAAAGCAATGAATGAACAATACTATTGCCATTACTATTGCCATCACTATTGCCATCATTGTTGCCATCAATACATTATTTTTCAGACAATACTTTCTCAGTTCTCCAATAATTTTGTTCTCTTCTCTATTACTTTATTTATTATCCGTTTTTGAATGCACTCTAACCTTATGTGAGGCCAAAATACGTTTACTTATCTAACTATATCTCTGGGGAAATCGTTAAACTTTACTCGAAAATATCACAATTGCATCACAAGAACTACTGCAACATATTCAGAGCCCTCCTATTCCATGCTATCCTTTCTCTCAGCGGACGGTCTAATGAATCTTTTGGTCATTTCAAACAAAAAGATACTCTTTGTGTAACATTTGTTCATATTATAGCCAAAAGGGATTATATAATAAATTTGGTAAACTTTCCAATCAAACAGTCATAGAGTAGTGCATCAAAACATCCAATTCTATTGAAATCTTTCTCGAATCAAATTCACAGTTTTGGCTACAATTTTAACAAATTTTCACAAAAATTGCGTTCAAACCAAACAAAAATTAATATTTATTCATAAAAATAAATGGGTTTAGGTTTCTAAAGCTTGACAGGTATTGAATAATCTATTTAAAATGTGTGCACAACTTCTCTATAAAATGTGCCCAAGTATTTGACCAGTTGACCAGGATAATTGGTTTAAATTCATCCTATAAAATGGGTTTAGGCAAATCCAATTTTGGCTTAAATTTACCCACCAACAAATAAAAAATATTCAGACATACCCGACCACATACAGGTTTGCAAAATTTTAAGGCCATCCCTCGGGAGTTGAAAAGTTAGAACAGTCTGTCATACGATTAAAAGAAAATAAATTGAAAATAATTTCTATTAATTAATAATGAATTTGCTTTTAATCTTTTTGTTTGAAGTTTTCATTTAGTTTTTTTGGAATCGTTTGAAAAACAGTTAATCCCTTTTGTATTTTCAAATACCGTATCCCACGCTATAAATGATTACTTTTGTTTCCTTTGAAAAGCTATTATTGTTTGATCTAGTATAGTTACATCTAACCTAAAAATATGAGCAACGACTTTTGAAATTGTCTTCTCGCAAATTTTTAAAATTTGTTTTAGATTTGCATTAATGAGAGAATATTTGTGACATATGAGGGAGGGAGGGAGGGTGGTCTCAATTATTGACAAAGACATTTTTGAGCGGTTAAATGGTGTAAATCCGTGAAGTGATCGCAACTAACGTTTGCAACGATGGAAAGCATCTGAAATGCTGAGTAGGATCAGCTCAGACTCACAACTGAACAGCACTATCAGCAGACAATGTATTTGAGAATCGGAGGAAAATCAGTTTTGGATTGGCGTTGACTTTGGTTTGCATTGAGTTTGGTTTGAGTTTAGTTTAGTTGAGCCCAACTGATGATTGCAATGTTAGTCATTAAATATTATCTGCAAATGTCTGTGTTTGCCATAGAGTTTGCACCAACAGAACAAATAGCAAATATGGACCACTTGTATAGAGCCTAACTCTAAACTCAGGCACATCTGAGCAGCTGTTGGTTTAAAAGTGAAAAATTTTCTGCTTTTATTATATGAGCAAAAAGTTGGAGCTCTCTTTGGCTCTCTTTGGATCTCTCTGTCCTTTTTATTATGGAAGTGAGTCCGTAAGGTAAACACTGTATCCCTGACTCGTCATTGCACAGCATAACAAATACATTTGTTCGTCACCTGGCATTCACTCATTTCGTTTATAGAGAATACGATGCGATCCTATGAAGACAAGTCTGCAAACCCTCTGCTCTGGCAGTGCTCAGCCACAGAACTACCACTTTCTTAATCTTAAAAACAAATTTGACCAGAAATTTAGTCATTCAGTTGTTGTGGATATCATTTCTGGGATTTTTATTCCACAAAACTATTTACTGGAACCAAGTTTTGCAAAAAAAAATGTCATTTGTATTAAATGATGGCTCAAATCCAGGGATGCCCAAGGGGGTGATTTTCAAATTATACCCTCCCTAATGCTCAAAATTTGAGAAAATCCCCTCCCTAAAATCGAATGCCGGTAGGCCCCCCCCCATCAAAAATTTTGCTGCCGCGCGAAGCCCGGGGGCAAATTTTTACCAATTTCTATTCAAAAGTAACAATAAATGTTAAGAATAAGTTTTAAAAACATAATATTATCAAATTATAGGCTATAATCAATATTGATTATAGCCTATAATTTGATAATATTATGTTTTTAAAACTTATTCTTAACATTTATTGTTACTTTTGAATAGAAATTGGTAAAAATTTGCCCCCGGGCTTCGCGCGGCAGCAAAATTTTTGATGGGGGGGGGCCTACCGGCATTCGATTTTAGGGAGGGGATTTTCTCAAATTTTGAGCATTAGGGAGGGTATAATTTGAAAATCACCCCCTTGGGCATCCCTGGATTTGAGCCATCATTTAATACAAATGACATTTTTTTTTGCAAAACTTGGTTCCAGTAAATAGTTTTGTGGAATAAAAATCCCAGAAATGATATCCACAACAACTGAATGACTAAATTTCTGGTCAAATTTGTTTTTAAGATTAAGAAAGTGGTAGTTCTGTGGCTGAGCACTGCCAGAGCAGAGGGTTTGCAGACTTGTCTTCATAGGATCGCATCGTATTCTCTATAAACGAAATGAGTGAATGCCAGGTGACGAACAAATGTATTTGTTATGCTGTGCAATGACGAGTCAGGGATACAGTGTTTACCTTACGGACTCACTTCCATAATAAAAAGGACAGAGAGATCCAAAGAGAGCCAAAGAGAGCTCCAACTTTTTGCTCATATAATAAAAGCAGAAAATTTTTCACTTTTAAACCAACAGCTGCTCAGATGTGCCTGAGTTTAGAGTTAGGCTCTATACAAGTGGTCCATATTTGCTATTTGTTCTGTTGGTGCAAACTCTATGGCAAACACAGACATTTGCAGATAATATTTAATGACTAACATTGCAATCATCAGTTGGGCTCAACTAAACTAAACTCAAACCAAACTCAATGCAAACCAAAGTCAACGCCAATCCAAAACTGATTTTCCTCCGATTCTCAAATACATTGTCTGCTGATAGTGCTGTTCAGTTGTGAGTCTGAGCTGATCCTACTCAGCATTTCAGATGCTTTCCATCGTTGCAAACGTTAGTTGCGATCACTTCACGGATTTACACCATTTAACCGCTCAAAAATGTCTTTGTCAATAATTGAGACCACCCTCCCTCCCTCCCTCATATGTCACAAATATTCTCTCATTAATGCAAATCTAAAACAAATTTTAAAAATTTGCGAGAAGACAATTTCAAAAGTCGTTGCTCATATTTTTAGGTTAGATGTAACTATACTAGATCAAACAATAATAGCTTTTCAAAGGAAACAAAAGTAATCATTTATAGCGTGGGATACGGTATTTGAAAATACAAAAGGGATTAACTGTTTTTCAAACGATTCCAAAAAAACTAAATGAAAACTTCAAACAAAAAGATTAAAAGCAAATTCATTATTAATTAATAGAAATTATTTTCAATTTATTTTCTTTTAATCGTATGACAGACTGTTCTAACTTTTCAACTCCCGAGGGATGGCCTTAAAATTTTGCAAACCTGTATGTGGTCGGGTATGTCTGAATATTTTTTATTTGTTGGTGGGTAAATTTAAGCCAAAATTGGATTTGCCTAAACCCATTTTATAGGATGAATTTAAACCAATTATCCTGGTCAACTGGTCAAATACTTGGGCACATTTTATAGAGAAGTTGTGCACACATTTTAAATAGATTATTCAATACCTGTCAAGCTTTAGAAACCTAAACCCATTTATTTTTATGAATAAATATTAATTTTTGTTTGGTTTGAACGCAATTTTTGTGAAAATTTGTTAAAATTGTAGCCAAAACTGTGAATTTGATTCGAGAAAGATTTCAATAGAATTGGATGTTTTGATGCACTACTCTATGACTGTTTGATTGGAAAGTTTACCAAATTTATTATATAATCCCTTTTGGCTATAATATGAACAAATGTTACACAAAGAGTATCTTTTTGTTTGAAATGACCAAAAGATTCATTAGACCGTCCGCTGAGAGAAAGGATAGCATGGAATAGGAGGGCTCTGAATATGTTGCAGTAGTTCTTGTGATGCAATTGTGATATTTTCGAGTAAAGTTTAACGATTTCCCCAGAGATATAGTTAGATAAGTAAACGTATTTTGGCCTCACATAAGGTTAGAGTGCATTCAAAAACGGATAATAAATAAAGTAATAGAGAAGAGAACAAAATTATTGGAGAACTGAGAAAGTATTGTCTGAAAAATAATGTATTGATGGCAACAATGATGGCAATAGTGATGGCAATAGTAATGGCAATAGTATTGTTCATTCATTGCTTTTATTATTGCAGCGCATCATTAGATCTAATGTTTTGTTTACTCGTCGCTTCTGCACAGTATGTACTCTAGGCTTGTGTACAGTCGTGTCTCTCCTATGTGTGCATCTATTGTATTGTTTGCATCGATGACAACTGCAACAACCCATACATTGAGCCAAATAGTGTATGACCCGAATCAGAAAAAGCTACACTCAATTAATATGATTGTGCTAGATGTGATAAATGTGATAGATGTTATAGATGTAAAAAAAAACATAAAACAAAGTCAAAATGCATTGGAAAATATTGCAAAACAATATCATAACTGATGTGTTGAACGACAAACACAACTCAACTGTAAACTCATTGCTTCAAATGAATTAGTTTTTCAGGTTTTCATTCTTTTGATTGCATTTTAATATTAAGAATCACCTGTTCTTCACAAATGCTGACCAAACAAATACACAAAACAATGATTCGAATCAAATAATAACTAAAATGGAAATAAAGAGAATTTGTTGAAAATATTCTTAACTTTTGTGAGATATAGGCTTAAAAAATTGACTAAACTTTTGATTGTTGTAAAGCTTTTAACTTTTGAGGCCTCCCTATTCTTCACACAACTAAAGGAAAGCTTGAGTCGAGAGAAAAGTTGGTTTCAAACAAAAACTTTAAGCTTACTCTCGAACTTCATTCTGAAGAAAATCCTTCCATAAGAGCTGTGGAAGCTATGGAAGAGCTATCAGAGGAAAGCAGAAACACTTTCTAAGTAGAAAAATGTTTGCCGCCTCACGAATCTATGACGACGTGTGAGGTGTGAACCACCAGATAAGCACATCCATCGCTTCATGCCATCCATTGCCTCTTTGGCCGCTAATTCTTTCTCATATAAATTGTTCACAACTTCGACATTACTATTGAAAATTGAAAATTATTTTTAAAGCCATAAAAATTGTTTCTAAAAGTGATTCCAATTTTAATCTGAGTCTAAATTTTATTACAACTGAAAATCGCTTTCAAACCAATTATTCCATTGAATACCATTTGTCCGCACTTTTAGGATATTTTCAAATTGAAGGCAAATAAAATTCATTTAATCAAACAAAACATCGATAAGAAACTAAGGGACTACTCGTGAGCTCAAGAATTAACTTGCAAGTTGTTGTTCACATATTTATCACAATTCAAATGACTTTTGATTTACTTGAATATCTTAAAACAAATATCATTTGATTGGATCAACTGATTTGCTACAAACAGTTTCGACCGATCCTTTCTGCAAATAATTGGTCAGACATATGACAAACTCGTGTTTATTGCAATACAAATATGTTTTCGATAAGCGATTCATTCGAAATCAGATAATTTGATTCATATCTTCAAATAATTTTATTTTAATACAAACATTAAATATTGAATTTTCAAATAAATATTTCCTTGAATTTCCAACATCTTTAAAATTATCAATGAAAGTATCAATGAAACCGTCATTTCTATTATTTAAAAAAAAATATTATTTGTTTTAAAATTAGTCCATTTATTTAATTTAACGCAATTATGAATTTTATCAAGGCACTATTAAAGTTCAAAACTTCTCGTATTAGCTATATTTGAAAAATTGCTGTTCTCACAAAACTACCCAGGATTATGCTCTTGGTATCACTTTGAAGCAGGAGAGTTATAGTTTAAGATTTTAAAATTTTTATTTTGCCATGATCAAACAAATTAATATAAAGTTATCAAAACTGTATTCCCAAATCTTTAAATATAAATTTCTTAATGTATTTATGGATTTTTACCATTCATTTCATTAATATGATAAGACCTAATTGACCTGTTACTTAAAACTAATATTCCTGCAAATAATTTAAGTATATTTCGATTGTAATTTACTTAAATATTTTAATAAACTTGTAAACTAAGTTAATGCTTTTGTTTAGAATTGTTTTAATCTATTTTTGTTTTATTTCTGAAAATAATGTAATATTTCTAAAGAGTTTTAATTATTTTCAATTAATTTTTATTAAAAATAGACCTGGTGCCTAGAATAGCTTTGTCAAACATCTTGCTAAAACTGGACAATTATTAATAAAGACATTGAAAAATAGTTTAGTTTTTGTGGAAAAGAAATATTTAGTGAGAAAAGCAAAACATTTATGTATTTGAGGCGACGGCTGTTATGAAGTTTTTTTTAAGTGAGTCAAGTGGTGGCGAATTCGACGAATCTGTGAGAGACAACATTTTATGCCATTTCGTTAAGTGGCTTCTCTGAGGATGTTCTTTGAAAATGTCTGCACTTTATGTCTCTGGTTGTGCGCTATGGCAGTAATGCTCGCAAAGAAGACTGAAGTTTAATCAGGTGACGAAACTCTCACGGCATAGCACTGCCACTGGAAGAGGCAGTGGAACTGGCACTCAAGCGATAGCAAAACAAGCAAACCTGGTTAAACAGAGGGCCAATTTTAAAAGCGTCTTCACTTCTTTGGGTTAACACAATGCAAATACAATCGTTCTTAGGTTTCATACTTTACTAACAAAAAATTAGTACATTTTTCCAAATGAGTAAAAGAATTAATCGCTGTTTTCTTTTCTTTTTTAAGAAAAATATTTGCTTTTCGGTCAGAAAAGAGATTTGAGTGAAGACAACAAATAAAATACCCATAAGTTTGCAATGAATTTCACTAAATTAGTGACTAATTGGTCGCGAAATTCAAAGACTCAAGAATTCAGAAAATTTTATTTAATTTGAAGGCAAACATTGTTTTATATAATATAATGACATTTATTCAAAAAAAAAACTGAAAAATTGTTAGCAATAACACTATATATCAATGAAAATCTGGTAATTTTTCACTATATTCTAGCTAATTTGTAATTCTGCACAAAATCTATTGTTGTTGACATTATTCGTTTTGTTTGGATGTATAGATGCATTTAGAGAAAGTTTTTGGATTTTTTTACCACAGATGGTTAGTAAGGTGATTTGTTGAATTGACCATCTTGTTTTTCATAAAAAAGGCCTTAAATGCAATTAAAATACATTTTTAGTCATTGTCTGGAAAATTACAGAAAACAAATTTTTAACGAAAGAAAAGTATTTGAATGTGATGATGTCATCATGGCCATTTTTAAATTACTCGTTTGCCTTCTTTTTGACCAAAGAGTGTTCTTCTGATTTAATTATAATTTAATTTATAATAATTTTACATTAATTCATTCACAATATGTCTTTGGAACAGACCTTAAGGACGCAAATTAAAGGAAACCCATTTTAATAAATTCGATGATTAACTGACAATTAAACAGTGATCACTAATAATTAAATTACCATCATCCAGTGATGCACAAGGGGGATAATCAAAATATCCCCCCTAAAGTCGAAAATTTGGACAAAATCCCCCCTCCTA
Source organism: Eupelops torulosus (assembly GCA_034699185.1). Classification (NCBI taxonomy): domain Eukaryota; kingdom Metazoa; phylum Arthropoda; class Arachnida; order Sarcoptiformes; family Phenopelopidae; genus Eupelops; species Eupelops torulosus. Next base: position 11,107 of record JAQGCE010000568.1, read on the forward strand.
AAATCAAAAGCCGGTAGGTCCCCCCCCCACCGAAAATTTTACTGCCGCGCGAAGCCTTAAGAACTTCCCTAAGAATTTTTCTTCTAATTGACTAAAAAAATTGACTAAAATTTGAAAAAATATGCCTCCCTCTCCAGATCTACCCCTAGAATTTTTGCCGAAAAGCCGTCATTTTCCCTCCCTTGATTAGCCTACCTCTGGAGTGGCCGAGCTTGGTGATCGCGGATTTATAGTTATAAATTTAAATTCATGGCAACTGCATTATAAACTATCATTAAAACTAATAAAACTAAGACGGCGAAGGGTTCAGCTATACACCTTGGAACAGAAAGAAAGTGGAGATTGCGCAGAGTGCTTTGGCTATTTTTCGACTTTTTGTTAATTTAAAGCTTAATTAATTTTTGAGAGTATTTGAGAGTATACAGAGGTTTAAGCAAATTCAAAGTGGGCATGTTTAAAACTGAATCAATTTTTATTTTCAAAATATAATAAAATTTATTCGTTATGCTGTCCCTTAT
>JAQGCE010000569.1:0-11622 GCA_034699185.1 Eupelops torulosus
TCTCTCTCTCTCTCTCTCTCTCTCTCTCTCTCCCTCCCTCTCCCTCTCCTCTCAAATATGTAAGGAATTAAAAATCATTTGCTCTTATCTTAAATAAAAGCGAAACTCATTTAATTCATGGCTATATTTAACAAAAATTGTAATGAGTTTTGTCTGACTGTCTGAAGTAAAAAAACAGATTTTTCGATAAATTTTTTATTAAATGAATATTATATCAGAATTCGTTTAACAGAGACGTCAAGAAATACATAGAATTCAGAAATTAGTTTTCTATCACTTCAAATGATCTCTCACAAATTTTGATCGATTAATTCCAAAAATGGCTTATTTAACAATTTATAATTGATCAAGGATTTTGATAATCTTTAATTCTGGAATCCAAATGGTTTTTGGATGGATTGTTTCCCAAATGAGAGGGGATGTAATTCTTACCAAACAGTAGGCCCTAAAACCATAGTTTTAACTCCAATATCATAGAAACGGAATTTAAGCAATGTATGTAGGTCAAATACCCCCTTTTCAATTTCGTAATCGTGAAATAAAGTGTAGTCACAAAAATTTTGAAATTATCTTTGATTTGAAGTTATCTTATCTTAAAATTTAAAAAAAATTCACAATTTTTTTTGCAAAACTTTCTCATAATTTAGAAAATTTCATTTTTATACTAAAAAAGTAATTAATTTTATTCATAGTGCTAGCTTGTTTTTATTCAAATAGTTATGAATTTTATCCCCCTCTGAGCAGCTCTTTTGATAGATTAGTAAAGGTATTAATCAAATGGATTAATGAACATATTTAGAGCAGATTTTTTGAGATTTTAATCACATATTTTATGCTTCGAGTTATGGAAAACTTGAAAATATTTTTCTCTTGGATTGAATTTTCTCTCATTTTTGAGAATAACTATAATTTAAAACAACATTGAAATAGAATTAGGAATTGAAGTGAAAAATAATAAGTATTAAAACAATTTTAAGAATTTGTTTGAAAGTAAAAAAGAGTTAAAAGGTTTTGAGATAAGACTCTGAGAAATGCATTTGAAATAAACTGATAGACTTTGACGGAAACTCTGTTCCTCATAAAAATTTGTAACACTTAACTCAAAAACATGTAGTTATCAGAAAAAAGGTATTCAATGATAGATTTGACGAAAAAAGTGCGAAACTATTGCATCAATAGCTGAGTGCAAACATTATTTAACATTGAATTCAAAGGACAAACATTTTCTTTGAATTAATTACAAATCACATCAAAAATATATATAATTTAATAAATTTTTGTTTAGTTCTTCGCCAGAAGAAAGAAAATCTTAATTTTCTTCATATCAGTGATTATTCTGAACAGCAATTGAATTGGAGGTTATCCTCAGTTTCGTAATACCAGGAGTGCTCTGACGAGGGACTATTTTTACTTCACTAAGATTTTCCCGTTAAGGTTAAGAGCTAAATTTGCATGCTTATTTTTCATAATGATCTTTTAATAAGTCTTTAGACTGTATTTAATTTTTTTTGAATAATAAAAGAGCTTGCAGCACTTGAAGATCTTGCATATTCTTGGCTGCAATTAAGTCCATTTTAGTATTTATGTAATGAGTTTTTTGAGATATGATTTCAAATTTGGAAACGAATTAAATCTAATATTTGAGTCACTCTTTCGATAAAATTATTGAATGAAAATATAATTATTTCGTAAATCAATTTATGGAATTTAAAAAACCAGTGATTATCAAATGTACGATCAGGATAGGAGACGGCCAAGGTGGTCAGCTAAAATTTCTTCTGTGATTTGAGTGCTCGGCTTAATGCCCCTTCCCAATTTTCATATAGAAACATTATTTCGTGATTATCTTAAAAATCCGGCTTAATTTAGCTAAATTAACTTGGTTTAAAATAAATTTAGCTTGATTTAACTGAAATTAAGCTTATTTTGTATCTTTTTAGTCTTATTTCAACATTAAAACAAAGAGGATTGTGATTTGCCACCGCTTTTTGCATTTGTCATTCATCGCTACCTTGATCATCTGTGACTATCTCCGAATCAAACACATTTGTAAACAAATTTTTAACTAGCAAATTACATATATACGTTAATGCTCCGGGTCTGTCAAAATTAATAAGTGTAAGAAAAATAATAAATTCACATAAAAATAGTATCATTTTATTTATGAGCGAAGAAAACGATTATTAAAACATTCAAAAAAAGGCAATAAATTTGAAGCCATAAATCAAATGATTAAGTTTTTTATATTTCTTGATTTCCATCAGAGATGGTCAAGGATCTTATAAGAAGCGGTGACGCAGATAATTGGTCAAGAGCCTCGGCAATTAAAATTTCCTTCTTTTAATTGCGAGACATATTTCTTCTTCAACTCAATTATCATTTCTTCGCTGAAAATCAATGCATTTTTCATGAGTTTCTCAAATTAAAAAAATTACTTTAAATTTTATGACTCATAAAAACAAAGAATAAGATATTTTTTTGAGAGATATTTATTTTAATGCATTTAAAATGAATTGAGAGAAACAAAACACTTCTAATGATTTCTACGGTTAAACACATTTATAATTTATTTTATGTTTTAAATCGGATTTTAATTGACGTAAATTACACACAAATTGCTTCAAAAGATATTATATTCAAATATAAAAGAATTATTTACTTCTATTAAATTAGTTCTGATATAATGTTTTGTCCATAAAATAGTCTTATTGATAGCCAAGATTATGAGGGTTCACAAGGGGTTATTTTTACCATTTAGAAGGTACTTTAATTATTATTAAGGTGCGACTCTGCATGTAATCAACTTTTTTTTAAGATAGTTCATTTTCAATAAAAACTAACTGGAATTCAAGATGCATCTTGATCACTGCCTTTAATGAGCACTGAATAAAGATTTACATTAAAAGTACAGTTAAAGTGCAGTTAAGAGTAATTTTTCTCACTTCTGACACAAAAATTTAATCGTAGAAAAAAATCATTAAAATTCTAACAAAATATATGTATTTGTCTGAAGGACAGGACTTTTATGTCGGACCAAAATTAGTTTTGCGAGGAATAACACATTTAATGACTGGATTAAGATTTTATTAGAAAAACGATTACCAAGGGAGGATCAATAGATTATTTGTCAAGAGCAAAGGAACCAAAGCAAACAAATTTGACCTTTCTACTGGCCCTCGGCAAACTTGGCTATCACTCCGAAAATTGATTTTTGAAAATAATTCTTTAATAATTGTGGCGACAGTTTTCTCACGTCTTTAACATCGATAAGAAGGCGAAACACAATATAATAATAGATTTAATGATTTCTTCACATTTTCTGTTCGTAATTAAAGTGTCTTTCATTCGACTTTGAAATCGATTTCCAATTGATTTAAGTTTTAAAATACTTTATTATTAATTAAAAATAAGAAATATTTTTGTTTCAAATTCAAGACAAGAATTAATATTTCAAAAGTTAATCAAAAAATTCAATTCAAAACACGATTTTCACAAACTTTTGGTTAAAAATCAAAAATCAAAATAAAATCAAAATTAGATGAAAATAATTTCGAAATTTAAGGAAAATTAATGGAAATATTTTTGCTATAAAATCACTGAAAAGTAGATGAAATTAATGGCAAAAATGAATGACTTGATTAGCGATAAAATGAATAATTTTGTTCACAATTAAGGCAATCATTTATCGGTTAATTACTCGCTTCTAATAATCAAACGTCAAATTCAAGTAATTGATAGTTCAATAGATTTCAAAATACATTTTTATTTCTCATAAAACTAGTCGTTTAGAGACTCATTACATCAATAATTGGTTTCTGAGTTAAAATCCATTTAAAATAAATATATTTTTGGCCAATACTTCATTCAGATTATAAAGGAGTATAAAATTGATAAAATCATATTCAGCACAGAATTAACTTGCATTTAGTGATGGATTGCTTCCAATAATGTATTACTTAATAAGCAATTCATTAGAGAAAAAACTAAAGAAAAGATGTTTTATATCGAAAAATCTCTGAATAATAATAGTAATTAATAATAATGAGAAGACCAAGAACTTCATTGGTTGACCCAAAAGGTTATTCAAAATTAAAGTATTCAAAAAGAGGGTAATCAGTTTGATGATGGTCATTTTTTGCCGAGTCTTTTCAGGGCTAATTTGTTCGCGTGTCAGACCCCGAGGGATATCGAGAATATATTCAAACTTTTTGTCAAAATTATGAACAAAAAGGCAAACATTGAGAGTATGTGCTGTGCATTGACTGCACGCAAACGACTCGTTTGTTATACAAAACAATTATTCGGCTGAATATCAAAGTCAACGAAATTAAAAGACCGAAAAAATTGCATTTAATTCGAGGAAAACTTTTATTTGAGATTATTATACAAATTCCAAACACTGATTGTCTTATCTCTGGAACCGACGGCTAATAAAATCTGATTTTCTTTTGAACTCAATTTATGGGAAAAAACTAAACATTCAATGGAATCGTTGTGAGTGTCCATAACTGCCAGCGCTTTACAACTTTTCAATCCGAATATTCTTGTTCTGGCATCAGATCCGCCGCAGGCGAAGATTCTTCCATCTGATCGAATAGAAGAGCATAGAATACCTCCATTTGTAAGTTTTAACTGTTTCTTAAGCGACAAATTGATAGTAAGTCTGTCGTCACTTATGTTTAGAAACCAAACGGTCACCAAATCTGTGACCGAACAACAAATACCACACATTTGAGTGATATTGAAGTCCATCGCACTTATGATTGAATCAAAAACTTTCAGTTCAGTTACAAATTCAGACTGACTTCGAATGGGATCCGCTTTGAATACCGTTAGGAAACCATTTTCATAACCGATTATCACTAAAATACTCTCATTTTCTGTGTCTTTGCTGTCAAATGATATGATATGAAGAGCGAAAGGCCAGCCATACTTCTTTTCTTCGCGACCAATAATCATAAGACATTTATCGGTTTTAAAGTCAATTAATTCGATTAAATTATTACTCTTTTTCGAAACCACTCCTAATATCTTCGGTTTAATAACAAGAAAGTCATCAGAATTAAGATCAGAATAAAGAAAACATTTACAATAAGTCGAATCAGACATTGAGTACCACTTCTTAAGTGTCAACTTATTGTCGAAGATATCAATCACTCCATTCTTGTACTGACATAACAACTGATCATCGAATGGAATCAAGTGTTGGACCCGACTATTGTTTGAGTTATTGATAACTGATTGTAAGCGGAATGTGTTGAGTGACCACAACAACAATTGTCCGCAATCTGTGCCACAAATTAGACAATCTTTGGAATCGATTGCTAAAAAACATAGAGCTGTTACCGATGAAGAAGTTGGTGGCAAACCTCTCATAATGAATAGCGGCAACGGTTGACCCGATGAAGATCTTTCGTTTGATGCCCACATTTTCAATCGTATCACGATTTCTGACCAACTTATCAGAGATTTCAACTTTAAAATCGGCGAAAATATTTAATTTCATATTTAAACAAAAAAGACGACAATATTTAAAGGAAAGAGAGTTCATTGAAATCAATTTGTTTTCGACTCAAAACACATTTTTGGGACAAAATTAGTGTTAATTTAATTACGTTATTATTAAATGACTTCTTTGGGATTTTGCAAAATCATTGCATTTTTAATTAAAGGGATGACAAAAGCTGTTAACAATATTGTATATCTAAGACTATTTAATACATACAATTGCCTCAATACATAACAATTGGTGTATATAAAGGTTACATAGTTTAATATACAAATAACAGTGAGTCATTCGACATCTATTTGATGACAAATTGAACTTTCAAATAATAGAGTGATTTGTTTAGTAATTGATTTAATCCATTTGATCTAATGGTGATAATGTCACACACAAAAGCAGTAAACGATGGCACAGCTCTTTATGAGTTACTTAAGAAAGAATGGAATCAGAGGTCACCCAATTTGGATAAATGCGGACAAATGTTAGCCCGACTTAAGGTTGCGTTAACCGATTTGAAGTTTTTGCCGACAGACCAGACGGTCACCAAAAGAGAGTTGATTCTATCGCGCGATGTCTTAGAAATCGGAGCGCTCTATAGTATTGCCAAACGAGACATCCCTTCATTTGAACGATATTTGGCTCAATTGAAGTGCTATTACTTCGACTATCAGTAAGTTTTAGACAAAGATTTGAATCATTTGATTAAATAATCTTTTGATCGATAGCTCAGAACTTCCCGAATCTGTCTATAAATACCAATTGCTTGGACTCAACCTTTTATGTCTATTATCTCAGAATCGCGTCGCAGACTTCCATACGGTTTGAATAAATGTTTTTAAATTAACTTTTGTTTTAATCACTGAATCTCTTCAAACAGGAGTTGGAAATACTTCCGGCAAAAGAGATCCAAAATAATGTTTATATCCGACATCCGGTATCTTTGGAACAGTACTTAATGGAGGGCTCATATAATAAGGTGTTCTTATCGAAGGGGAATGTCCCTGCTCAGTCCTATACCTTCTTCATCGACTTATTACTGGATACAATTCGCGAAGAAATCGGTGCCTGTATTGAGAAGGCCTACGAAAAGATAAGTATACAGGAGGCGGCCCGACTACTCTTCTTCGATAACATTAAACCACTTCAAGAGTTGGCTCAGAGACGAAACTGGGACTGGAAGGATAGGGTTATTGAGTTTAATGCTGTTCGCACAGTCAGTCAGACTGTCAACAAAATACCGGCCCAACAGTTGTCCGAACAGATCATAGACTACGCGAAAGAGTTAGAAATGATTGTATGATTCGATTCATTGCTTTTTGTATACATTTTATTCAATATTAAAGTAAATTAAACTCAAAATCGAAAGCATTTAAAGTTTTAATCAAATGTTAAACCGGTTTATAATCGAGTTTTGTCTCAAGTTTTTTATTGTCGGATATCTTTCTGACGGCTTTCATGAAGTCCTCTTCAATTACGTAATCCCTGTCCGCTCTAATGGCGAAAAGTCCGGCTTCAGTGCAGACGTTTCTGAGATCAGCGCCGTTGAAGCCATCGCTTAGTTTGACCACTGCTTCCCAATCGACTTCTCCGTGTTTGGCAATGGGTTGGGCGTGAATTTTGAGTACTTCAAGCCTACCTTGCTCATTAGGTAAAGGGATCTCTATCTTACGGTCGAGACGGCCAGGTCTAAGTAATGCGGGGTCGAGAGTGTCGGGTCTGTTGGTGGCCATAATCATCTTGACCTGACCTAAAGAGTCGAAGCCATCCATTTGGTTAAGGAGTTCCATAAGCGTTCTTTGAATCTCTCGGTCAGCACTCGTGCCTTCACTGAAACGACGGCCACCAATGGCGTCGATCTCATCCATGAATATGACACAGGGCTGGTGGTCGCGCGCGTAGTTAAACATTTCGCGGATGAGTCGCGCACTTTCGCCGATATATTTGTCGACAATCGCTGACGAAACCACTTTCAAGAAGTTTGCCTCTATTTGTGAGGCCACCGCTCGCGCCAGAAGTGTCTTTCCAGTGCCGGGCGGACCATATAAAAGGCAACCTTTGGGTGGAGTTATACCCACTCTTTGAAAGAGTTCGGGATTAAGAAGTGGAAGTTCTATCACTTCTCGTAATTCGCGGATCTGTTCGCCTAAACCTCCGATTGAGGAGTAGTTGACATCTCCCGGATCTTCGTGTGACATATTATAGACCAACGGATCCACTTCTCGCGGTAGATAACGCATAATTGTCAAAGTGGTCATATCCAGTGCCACTCGAGTGCCGGCCTTTAACTTAGATTTGTCCAATTGTCGCCTACAGCCCACCACATATCGGGGACCGTTTGTGGCCTTCACTATGACTGTAATCCAGGAAATAAATCGTAAGATTGAGCTCACAATTAGTGGCAATAAAGAAGAATGTCTTACATTTGTCTTCTGTCAGTTGCTTAAGAACTTCGCCAACGATTTGTCCGACACTTTGAAGAGCTTTCAAATCGTTTTCACTTTTCTCGTATTGTTTGTTCACTTCTTTGAGTGATTCCCGAACTGAAAACAATTGGTTTTAGTAATTATTAGACAAATCATTAACAAAACAAACCATCTTTAAGTCTGGACTCAATCTCTTTGTGTTCCAACAGTTTTTTGCGATAATCCTGAAGAGCTTTTTCCCGAATCGGGTCCGGAGTGTTGGGAATGACTGCCATTTGAGACACAAAACAAATGATAAACAAATTACTGAAGAATTGCTGAATCACTTGAGAATAAACTGATAAACAATGCGAGAGATGGCACTCATTGACAGTCAAACCATTCATTCAAAAAGTGGGTTAAGGTTTACCACTTTGTGACCACTTATGAGAGAATATTCGACAAATATTGTACAAGGACATATTTTCAATCAATTAAATTCTTAGTTCCTATTATTATTATTGAATGAAAAATTGCATTCATTGTCAATATTTCACTTAATTCTAATCAAAAATAAGTTATTTTCATTTGTTTGTATGGAAATGATCATGCTCATACAATAATCTTATATTAGATTCAAGGCAATCAATTTTAAAGATTAGTTATTCTTATTTAGTTTAGTCATTAAAATTCATTTGAATTATTTGTATTTAATTTATTATAGAAGTTATATAAAAGTTTAATCGGATTAAGAATTTAATAATAATTAAGCAAGTTCAATTAAACAAAATTTTGAAATTATTCGCTCAAATGTTTCTATAAATTAATAATTGGTTTCAATTAAAATCTTTTGTTTATAAATCCAAATATTATTCAAATATTCAATAATTGAAAAGAGAATCAAAAATAGAGTTCAACCAAACTTTGAAAACTCATTAAAGTATAAAATTTAAAGCATTTTAAAAAATGATTAATCTTTGAATTCAATCCCTTTTGTCAAATGACTAATTCAGTCGATGTTAAATATGAGGTCAGGTTATGTTAGGTTAGGATCGATTGGCTCTTCAATGTCCGGCCAGCCATCCGTATCACTCATCCGTTGATAAAAATGTTTATTAAAAATAATTTTATGCAATAAAACGACAAAATATTTCATTTAAAATGAGACAAACAGTTAAACAATTGTGATATTGAAGTCCGGAAATGCATTCATTGGTATCGTTAGGCAATTCTGACCACACGTACGACGACCTGATCTGTTGTTAAAATACATGTGTGATTCAGGTTTGCCATCAGTTTGTCCTCTCTTTTGCCAGACATTAATAGTGTATTCACTTGAAGTCAAAAGTTCTGAGCCTTCGATCGATGACTGACTGTTACCTCAATTATGGGATAAAACACTTTTATTCTGATCATAAAGTGCTGTTCAGTTATTTATGAGTCGTTTAACAGTATTTTATAGAAAATATTTGAATCAATGCATTTCCTGTCGAACATCAAAGCAAATCAATGGATGATATGGTGCTGACCCTCATATGTTTAGCCCAGACCTCCAAATGACAGCGAACTTCAGTTTCAGTAAATTCTCCGTCAAATCAAATATAATTTCTTAATCTTAAAAAAAATGTTTTGAATAGTGATTAAAGTGTTGACAAAAACTATGAGAATGTGTATTGACTTCAATATGTTTTTACTTTTAGTGATGAAAAAATCGAGAATAATATCAAATAAAGTAATAATGATTCCAATTATGTTATCGGTTATCGCCAGAGCTGTAGTCGAGTCTCAAAACTGTTTCGGTGGAGTCGAGACTTTTGAAAAGACAACTGTCACTGACTTTGACCAAAATGTAGGCACTTTGGGAACTCTTCTTCATCAGGAGAATGCAGCCCTAACCCGGGATTGTGTGAATTTGTGCAAACAACAGCCCAGATGTCTGTCCTTTGGACTCAATTATGCAAAGTTTCGTTGTTCTGCTTATGCGGAAAACTCAAATCGTAATAGGGATCGACTCAAACACTCTGTCAGTACTAACTATTTTGAAAAGATCTGTTTGAAAGGCATTTCAAGACAAGTGTTTGACGGGGCCTGTGGTCACGAAAGGCTCTGGTCTTTTGAAAGAGTGAAGGGGGCCTTCATTGACGGCTTTGTCGAGAAACAGATCGATAACGTCGGCAACAGAGAAGAGTGCGCCAAATCATGTCTTATGGAAAACACCTTCATCTGCAGAAGTGCTGATTATGACGACATCAGAAGAATCTGTCGAATGTCAAAAGAAGATCGAAGGACTCAATGGCAAGCCTTTAGACAAGTGAATGGAAGTTCCAGAGATTACTTAGAGAATCAATGCGCTGCTCCGGGTATGCAATCCTTCCTCATTTCAATATTGAGGAAGTTTTTCATTCATTTTAATTAGTTTTCGCTTCGGTTTTATTGTTAACCAAATTATTGTGAAATTATTTTCATTTGTTTTCTAATGAATTGCTTTTGAATTTAGTCTTTGTATATAATTGTGACTCAAAATAGAAAACAATTAAACAAATATTTAGTCAACAAATAGTCAAAAACAGAATTCATTAAAAAAATTGTTTCAACAAATTTGCATATAACGGAGATCTGCTCTAAATAGTCGCTTATCATATGACTGGACATAATTTACTCGAAAAGATTATCTCATTTCGATTATAACATTATAAATGAAATCATATCGATATTGAACTTCATATCGTTTGTATTCAAAACTTTCATCAAATTCTTGATTAAACTGATAATTGATTTCATAATCCTTTAAAGGATTACAAAACAGACTTAAATTGAATTTTGATTTCATAATAGTTTTGCAAAACATTGAATTTAAATAAAAGTTTTAACATAACTTCCCCTCATATTTCCCTCAGAGTTTAACATAGAATTGAAGGATTCCTCTCATTTATTTAAGAATGTTAACAAGATTATTCTTTAACTTGATTATCATCCCTCTCTTAATGAAAAATTTAATGTTTAGGTCCTTCTTCTTGTGTTTATCGGACGAAACCAGACTTTGCGGTTCTTTCTATGGATTCATTACATTTCGCTCAGTCTTCAGACGATTGTCAGATGCAATGCGATAGAGAACAGTCATTCAATTGTCGAGGTTTTAGTTATTTGAATAATCGATGTTTTCTGAGCGGTGACGACGGTATAAGTCTAGTGGACACAACATTACCTCAGCAGAAAGGGGCAGTTTATGGCGAAAGAACCTGTGTGGCAGAGCTCTGCACAAATGGTATTTTCACATATGAAAAAATGACAGGACATGTGTTACGATCCGCTGTCACTACGGCTGTTGAGTTGCCTGATATAGGGACACTTGGTGTGACCGGTTGGTGTCGGGAGAGCTGTGATGCGGCAAATCTAAATTGCCCCGCATTTAGTGTTAACTATCAGAGCAATAGATGTGAAAAACTAGACCGTAATTCTCAGGGAAGGACAGGTGATCTCATCCCAAGAGAAGGCGAGAGTTATTTTGAAAAGATTTGCCTCAGAGTACCACAAATCATGACTCAGTGTCAGGACAAGTATTGGGCCTTTGAACGCATTTTAGGTATGGCTTAATTGGGAATAATTTTTGTAAGGACTCTCATTTCTTAATGATTCCAATGTGTGGTACCCCAAATGGTCATTTGAAATGTCAACAGAAGTGTAGAGGTATAGAGAAAACTCTCTCAAATATAA
>JAQGCE010000570.1:0-11617 GCA_034699185.1 Eupelops torulosus
AATACAATATAAAAAGGAAACCAACACTCAATAAGAATGAATGACATGAGTAAAGACATGGATTGTTATAATCAATTCATTGCCATTTCCTCATTTAACTCAATGAATAGACGTATAGGACATAAGATTAGGTTATTATTTCGGGTTAGGTTAGAGTTGTCGGTCCCATTCCACGCCATATTGTTCTCAGTGAACGTGAAATCGGAAGCATTTCTACTATGAAGGACTTTTTGAACATGTTCATTCTTGTTTATAGTAATTAACACTTTCTTTAGAGTAATTATTTCGCTTCAATAATCAATAAATTAAAACTTGTTTTCAAAACAATTGATTTTTAAAATAAAGATAACAATTCTCAGAAAGTGAGGGTTAAAGGGGGAACCTATTGTTTAGGTGCAAACATTAATTGCATGTAAAATAATAAAACATTTAAAATTCACTTGTGGTAGATCATTTTTACAAAAATTATTAGTTATTAGCAATAATTTAGAAATTATCGCAAAACTTATTAGTATTTAAGAGCAGTCCTATATTATAGGCATTAATTTTAATGCATATAATTTATTTAAATTAATTGAATTATATTAAGGCTAAACGAATATTTATTTATTAGTAAAATTTTGATAGGAGACAACCTAGAGGAAAACCTTGTCGTTTCAAAACTACTCTTCTGATAGCTTTAAGTTAAAACTGGAAATTTAAAAAAAAAAGTTTTTAGATTCATTTTCGCAATACATATAAATGTGAGTTTCTATCTCTCCTACCCCTCCAACCAAAAGGATAATGAATTCTTAACCTTTTTTTTATAAGTGATTGCAATAAAAATCATTTTTCTTTTTTTTTTAATTTTTCAAAACTGGAATTATTGTAATTGAAATTACTACCTTGTTTTATAAGATATCATCTTTTTAAATTAAGGAAATATATAAATTAAATAAAGTCTGAGAATTTTGAAAAATGAACTGATTTCAAATTAAAAAATTAGCTGGCTTAGTGATTGCAATCTAAACATATTTCAGGTTATTTTTCAATTTAAGTGAACAAAATATTGAATTAAATTATTTTCATTTAATGATAGAGTAATCTATGATTTATTTCGAAGACAAATAAAAATAAATATTTTTAGCAAATTTTGATTTTATAATTGTTTTGATTTTAATCTATGCTTTTGGGCAAAAATTCACTCAAATCTTTGACAAACACTCGCTTTATCTGAAATTCTGCGCTTTAAAAATAAATGTCATTTTTAGTTAAAATATCTGAAGTGATTCCACTTTTATGGTGATCTTAAAGAAGTCTCAATTTATTTTAATTTCTTTATAAATACAGTATTTATGCAAACAATTGTAAAATAAAGAATCATAACAACAGTTATTCTCATTTGAATGAAAGAATTAGTGCATAAAATAAGTTGAATGAGAAAGAGGTTAACGCTTTCTAACCCATAGTAATAGTATTGAAACTTTTTAGACTTTGCTTTTTTCAAAAATCAAATATTACTCAATACTTCTATTGATTAAAATAAAAAGTGATTTCATAGCTATAAATTAAAAACATTACTCAATTACTCAATAAATTGTTAGTGAATAATACATACCCAGGTAAAGAAGGCTAGCAAACATACTAAATGCTTGACGAGACCAGCGATGCAACCCATCCTTTCTTATGTTGTTCTTAAGAGTCTTTAAAGAGTATTTCACATCAAATTCGTTAAAATATTAGATAAAATCCAAATCAGAAATAGTTTTATAAATAAATTGAAAAATCAAATAAAAGCACATTTAAAATAAAATGTTTATTAAATAATTCAAATAAAAAACATGAGCGCAGACACAATATTATATAAAAAATGCACAAAACCTGCAAAACTGAGACCCAACTCTGTGGTAGCAGTGATTCGAATGAATACTGAAAAGTTTGTATCGCATTCACAGCGCGAAAGATTTGTTGAATGGAATGAATAGAAAACTTGCTTTCTTTCTGTTGGTTCGCTTCACTGACTTCGTATAAGTGGTGTTCACTTCACGTGAAGTCATATGTACTCAACATTAGTGCTCACAAACACTCCTCAGTTCTTACATTTCATTTTCAACAAAATTCTCCACTGAATAAAGTAGCCTTGATTATCTTGCCCATCATTGTTTGAATATATATATGTCTAGTTAAGTGACCATTCCTAGAAATGCTAAATTAGCACGAGCACCTCACTCGATTCAAACTCACAATAAGTGATCAATTGCTCTTTCAGATTATATAACTTTAATGTATCTTGGAAGGTCATACTTTGAAAACTGTTCAAATAGATCTAATTATAACAAAAAAGCTATTTATTTATGTGCAAGATTCGAGAAAAATGTACTAGTGTGTTTTAAAGCTAATATTTATGTTTAAAAACGGAAAAAAGTTTTTAAAACCGGTATATTCAACATTTTTGTATCACTACTGAGAGGCAACACATGAAATGTCGTGTCCTTAAAAATAAGCAGATCTGTAATCAAATGCTCATTAAAAAGGTATAAACACTTTAAACAGTTGTGGCAAAAGTTGACGACTGGCGGTCATTGCGGTGTCATATCAGTGATTATATACACCGATAACCACACAAATCACCCTTCTTTTTAATTGAAGAGTTAGGGGGACAGACACTCCAGTAGTTGACTACTTTTAGTATTTGGTGTTTTGATTGCATTCTTATACAGATTTTATATCAAATATAAAAACGAAATCATTTTTGAATAACAAAATATTGTTTTCATTAATTTTGAAAAATGTGATAATTTTGTGGACAGGAGGACAGGGAAGAACTGATTACAATAATGGAGTGAATAAGAAATCATATTCTGAATCAATTCTAAATTTAATAGTTTTATATACAATATCTTAAATAATATACATTTATATTAATTATAAAATAATATAAAATATGAATTTCAATCGCATTTAACCCAATCTTTGATATCTTCATCGCTGATGACATCAGTCTTTTCCCAATCATCACTTCCAGTCTCAGACTTATGTGTATCGCTTGAGTCTGGAGTAGATCTGATTGACTGTAAGTCTGAGCTCTCATTATTTGGAAGCATTTCTTCTTTGATTTGTTTACTTTTAGAGAGAGAACTGTTTTCTTCCAAAAGCTTTATTTCAACGGAATTTCGATTTAAAACATTTGTTGAGACGTCTGTCGATTCTTCAGATATGGAATCACATGATTTGTCTTTAATTTTCTTGCGTTCGGTTTCTCTCAACTGATGGACTCTATAGTAATATCTGTGCCAAAACTCGACGTCAGACAAAGAGTTGGGAACCAATTGAGAGTAGAATTCTTGCATTTGGGGCACAGTTTTAAGCAAATGATCCATTTGTCTTTGATAGTCAAACAGATTGAATGTCATTAACCAACTCTCGTAGTGTTCAGGCGGACCACTTGGCTCATGACAATAGGTCTTAAAATCAGTCTGTATTTGAGCCAAAAGTTGGGGCCAATTATCGATTGCAACCAATTTTTCTCCACAGAAGACATACATTTCATCCTCGTCTTCGTAATAATCCCTATTCATAACAAATGCGTCGGCGATAGTCGACACCAATTCAGAAAACGTATGCTTTGCCTTATTCTTCAGATTAGATGTCCAGTCCTCTGAAGTCTTTTCTTTGGACTCTTGATTTTCTGAGTCTTTAACCTCCGATTTGATATGACTTATGTCCTGTGTTTGTGGCATTTCTTCTGACTTTTGGTCAATTTGAAGATCAAATTCTGGGTCAAGTGTCTGACTTATACCAGAAATGGTGTCTTTCATCGTTTGGCTCACATAAGAGGCTGTATTGGAGACGACGGAAACGGATTCGTTTTGAACGGTATCTTTAAATTCATTCAAATCCCGTTTAATTGACTGAAAAGTATCGCTCGACTGAAGATTAAATCAAATTTTGTTTATTTCTTAAAATGATTTTAATTATGGAAACAAACCTTTTGGACCAAAGAACTCCACCACGAAGTCGATGGCAAACCATAGCTTTCATCAGACTTTTGCTCTGATATTATTTTTTCTTCAATTTCTTTGCATTTATCGTCATTTCTATAAATTGATTAATGAATTCAATTAAAAAATTTATTATTCGATACAAATTTGTAACAAACCCTGACTTCGCGTCGAAGTTGTTGTCCATATCTAATGGAAATCCAAATCATATGAAAACAAACATTGACTGCAAAACAACAACACTTTGCAAATATACAGGTCATGTGATTTCTCTTTAAACATTTACCACAAAAACAACGTTACAATTAATTATCTGAAGGGGCAGAGAATTCAAAAATGGGAGAGGTCCTTTCTTTGACAAATATCTTTATACTCCATTTCAAAAAAATATAATCATGATAAAATATCAATTAGGCAGGTTGGTTTCCACTAGTTTAAGTGAACTTTCAATTGTATAATTGTAAATTGAATAATAAATAAGCGATTTATAGATTTGTAACGATGTATATGAGTAGCAATAATAATGTTTCAGCACATGTTTTGATGTAATAATTTTTGGCTTTAATTTTATTAAAATTAAATCAAAATATAATTTAATTTTTGATTAAAAATCCATTGAACAAGAGTTAAATCTGTGAACAATGCTATCACTGTCTTCACAACTGTTTGGCCGAAGAGTTTTGTATTCATTCAGATATAATTGCATTAAAACACTCCAAACAAAAGCAAATAAATTGGAGAAAACTCTTCAATTCAATCAAAGGGCCGGTAATAATGGGTTTCAACAGAAGATAATGAAATTGGAGTCTTCTTTAAAAAGATTTGGAAAAATTACTTTCTATGAATTGAATCAATGTCTTAACGAATTGTCAAATTGTAAGTCAAATAATTTGATTCAAACTTATTTTGTTGGCTATTAATTAATTTTGATTTATAGCCTCAAAGGTTATGCCGACAACCACTCAGAGTCTTCTTTTGATCCGAAGTTGTGGAGCTCTAGTATCAGATGAAACTCCCGAAAGACGAAGAGATTTGTGTCAACGAATGTTTGAAACTCTTTCAGAAATAACTGATTTAGACGTTTCTCATTACAACCAATTATTAAGAGTTTTCATCGAAAATAATCTGGAATTGGATGCCATCAACTTCTTGGAAAAGATGCAGTCTAAGGGTATTGACCCGAATCGGGTCACTTATATTCTTATGATCGAAAGGTTTTGTCAAAATGGAAATGTTTCCGAAGCCATTAAAATATTAGAACACATGAAGAGTAAAGACATGGCTATCAGTGAATCTGTGTTTAATTCTTTAATATTTGGTTACGGAAAGGCTCAGGATTTACAGACCGCTGAGCAGACACTCGATATGATGCGTTCAGCAGGAGTTGAGCCCTCATCTGATACCTATACGGCTCTCCTTTGCGCTTATGCTTTGAACGCAAAAAATCCTGAAATTGAAGACAAGATTAACAAAGTTTTCGATGAAATATATAAAACTGAAGTCGAATTGTCTGAAAGCGAAATTTTAAAAGTCTATAAGACATTAGCTTTGGTCGATTCAGAGTCTAAACTATTGGAACAATTGTTAAACAGAGTAAAAATAACACTCAATTATAATAAGGAGTGTATGGATGCCATCAATGATCTATTGTTCGCCAATAAAGTAGATATCGCTCTAAAACTTTATGAAACTATGAATGCATCGGAACAACAAATAAGTAGAGGGAACGTCGGCAAAGCTCTCATTAGAGGTATGATTCGGGCAAATATATCCCCCGAAACTGTTATAAATTTCTGCGAAAAAATTCAATCAGAGGGAAAGAATGAGTCGGCCCTCAAAAGTGCCGTTGAATACGCTCTGACTTATTCTAATATTACTGATTGTCGGACATATCTGAAGAAATTTAGTGAAGAAAATGCTCTTAAAGTCCACTTTTTCTTTCCACTTATTGTCAAATGTGAAAATGTAAATCAAATATTAGATGTTTTGAGTCAAGACATGTCTTCTTTTGCGAGCGCTTCATACACTCAATTAGTGGAACTGTTTATGGACTACGTTTGGCCCAAAAACATTTTAGACGTCCACTCTTTTATGGAAAAATGTAAAGATATCGGGTTTTCTTATGTGGTGTCCTACAACTCTTTAATTCGGTATTATATAACAAATGATCGGATCCAAGAGGCCATTAATTTAATGTCTTCTCCCAACTATTCTTCTGTAAATTTCGTGAAGAGAGATATTATTTCTGAATTGACTGAATCTATATTCAGAGGAACGACTTCTTTGAATGATGTGATAAAAGCGCTCCAAATAATTAATAAGACTCAGAGATTCTCCCGTAATATGGAGACTGAGATAACTGATCATTTCGGACAATTTCTTCTTAATTTGATTCGAAGACGAATACCACAAACGCTTCTGAATGGTATTCTTAAAGCATATGACCAAAAATCAATAAAAATATCTGAAGTTTCGGTGAATGCCATTTGCGATCGAATCACTTTAAGCGACGAAAACGAAGTCTTATTAAATAAATTAAAAGCAAAGTCTTTGGATGACATTAAAGGTTTTGTTTACCACGATTTCGATGATATAACAAAACCCCGAAAAGATATGACGATCGAAGAACTTGAGGGCAATTTTATTGAACTCAAAGCTAAAGGTTTAAATGCGAGGGGAGTTTTACGATCTCTTCTTTTCGCTTATTGTCGTCGAACCAAATTCACTGATGACAACAAAAACGACATTTTAGTCATTGAATCCCGAAAGCGAGTCAAACAAATCTTAGCCGAACTTAAAGAATCAAATTTCGAGTTTTCAAGCGCTATGTATGCGATGTTAATGGACTTCTTCGTCAACTGTGAAGACATGGATTCGGCACTTGAAATGAAAGGAAATATCCCCAAAGATTTTGAAATCGATTTCTTTAAGATCTTCAATTTGGCCACACATTATGTCAAAATGGGTGAAATCCAAAAAGCAATTGATTTTATTAAAAACGAAAATTCCCGAAAACTCGATACAACCGAAGGCGAAGAAAATAATCCATATTTAAATCGAATGCAAGACATGAGTATTTTTCGACTTCTCAATAGTCTTATTGAAGCCAATGTCGAACAAAAACTATTGAAAGAAGTTTTTGATCTCTGCATTAATTACTCGGGAATTACTCCGACCTCAGTAATGGCCGGACCTCTTGTTAAGTATCACGTTCTTAAAGGCGATTATTCGGAAGCTCTAAAAGAGTTTGAAAATTGTGTGGAAAACTACAGAATTACTCCATGGAAGGGTCATCTTATGAAGTATTTCCTCGATAATAGCGATCAAATGAGTCTACAAAAAGTGGTCGACTGTTCCAATAAAGTCCATGGAGAAATGAATACAATTTGGGAATTGGCGGCTGTTTGTGTTGATGCGGGTAAATCGCAGCAAGCTAAAAAATTGTTGGACACACCCGGACTCAGAGTTAAACAGAATAAAATTGAAAACATTTGCGAGAATATGGTCAGAGAGGATAAATTGGAAACTTTGGAACAATTGATTCGAATTACTAAAAACGTATTTGACGTAAATCGGGACCGAATGCTCTTTCATCTCATCCGAGGCTATGTTAAAATGGGAAGCCCTGAAAAAGCTCTAAATTGTTGGACACTAATGCAAGAGGAAGACATACAACCGAGTGATAACACTCTAATCTTTTTGGCTAATTTTTTAAAACAAAATAATGTTGCCGTTCCTTTCGCTGTTCCGCCCGACCCAATAGAGACATTTAAGCCTAAAAAGAGAGAAATCAGTTCAAAGGAGTCGAATGACTTTCTCCACAAATTCAATGAAGCGCTAAAAAATTCAGACATCAATGAAGCGCTCAGAATAAAAAAATCTCTGGAATCTGAAGGAAAATCACTTTTAATGACACAAAACTGTTCACTAATCGAAGCTCTTCTAAATTCTGATCGAATCGATGAAGCTTTCGATTTG
Source organism: Eupelops torulosus (assembly GCA_034699185.1). Taxonomy (NCBI): domain Eukaryota; kingdom Metazoa; phylum Arthropoda; class Arachnida; order Sarcoptiformes; family Phenopelopidae; genus Eupelops; species Eupelops torulosus. The sequence goes on from JAQGCE010000570.1 coordinate 7,959, forward strand.
TCGAAGTCATTGCTGTCCTCCAAAATGTTTCCGTCGCCGCGTATTATACGTTATCTCTATTCAAAGCTATCATCGATGGGAGACGTTCGCAGATTAGAGGAATTGGGAGCCCTTTCCCCAGATTTCATGGTCCAAAACAATTCGTTTACGAATGCGCTCTCATCTGCTTATATTAATAGTGGAAAAGTTGATGAACTCATTGATAATAAATTGCAAACAATGAAACCCTTTCCTTTGGGAGGCTTTTTACAAGCCCTGGATGTTAGACCAGATCTCGAGGAACGTTTACTTACTATTGCAAACCAATTGATTACTGAATCAGATTATCATTTGCCTCTAAATATGGTTTGGATTAGTTTAATGAAGAAGGAAAGATACGATGACGCCGACCGTATTTTCCAGTCCTGTCCCAAACTTAAAGATTTCTTGTTATTCAGTTCTCTTTTGGATTCAATTAGAGAAAATAAGAACACAGTTTTGGCAAAAAAGTTGTTGGAAACGGTTTCGAACTCAAATTTAACCTCTAAATCAATTGGTGTCGCGTTTTCAGCACTAATTGATGCTTACATCGAATCGAAACAAACCACTGTCGCCGAAGACCTTGTGGTAAATGAAGTGATTAATTGTACGAAAATAAGAAGAGACCCAAAGATCGGCGACGAAACAAAACTATTAGATATTCAACACTTGAATCGGTCGACACTAAGTCGTTTGGTTCGAGCCATTCGAGAGGAAGAGAACAGAGAGCCCAAGTTCCAGTTGACAAACATAAGAGTTGCTGTCCCTTCTCTCGCCTCTTCAGACGATGAATTTAGTTCTAGTAGTAGTGACGAAGAAGTAGTTGACATTAAAAACAAGTAATTATAATAATTATAAGTAATATATAATAAGTTATATTTAGTTTGAATTTTTCCGACAATTACTTAGATTTCGATGAAATCATTTAATTCTAAAAACACATAATTTTTCACTTAATTTGAGTCATAGTTTTGTGGATTTATATTATTTAATAAAATTTAATTAAATCAAAACAACAAATAATTTAAAAACTAATCTAAAGTAAGTTTAAGAGTTGTTCTCGATTTGCTGTCGAACCAAATTCCAGTACAAACCCTTATTTTTAATGAGTTCTGAATGGTTTCCAAATTCAGCCACTTTTCCTTTGGAAAGGACTGCAATCATATCTGCGTTTTGTATTGTACTCAAGCGATGGGCGATAATCAGAACTAATTGTAAAAATCTGTTATTAATTAAAATTATGTTTTGTGTATTTACTGACCGGTTCTGTTGTGCATAACCTTTTCGAGCGCCTCCTGAACCAATGATTCAGATTCAGTGTCCAAAGCACTGGTGGCTTCGTCTAAAATAAGAATCTTTGGGTTTTTGATGAGAGCCCTCGCGATTGCAATCCTCTGTTTTTGACCACCAGAAACAGTAACTCCACGCTCACCCACTACTGTCTGATATCCCTCTGGGAATCCCCTTATGAAGTCATCTGCGTTCGCCATTTTGGCCGCACTAAACACTTCCTCATCACTTGCCTCTGGTTTACCGAAGCGTATGTTTTCCATAATTGTTGTTCCGAAAAGGATAGGCTCCTGATTAATGAAACCAATCACCTGTCCTCTAAGCCATGACGGATTCAAAGACTTAAGTTCGTGTCCGTCCAGTACTATAGAACCGGATTCTATGTCATAAAATCTTTCTAATAGTGAAGCGATGGTAGACTTTCCTTCGCCCGAAAGGCCACAAATAGCGGTCACTTTTCCGGGAATTAATTTTAAATTAAAATTATTTAATACTTTTTGTTGAGTTCGCGTCGGATAATAAAAGTTAACATTTTTGAACTCAATTTGTCCGATCACTTGATTGAGTGTCAGTCCCTCATTGAGAACAACTTTAGGCTCAATGTCCATGAATTCAAAGACCCGTATGGCGGCTGAAACCCCACGTATGTAATGACCGAAGAGAAGAGATAACTGTGAGAGTGATTTCTGAATGGTTTGTGTCGCCACTAAGAATGACATTAAATTTCCGGCACTTATTTCATCAGCTGATAATAGTTTTCCGCCGTAGAGAAGTGTGGCCAACACTATCGTATTGAGTCCCAAATTGGTCACTCCTTGGAGTACTCCGATACCTATCCCTAAATTAATATTCAAATCTTCTGCTTTCGCCAATTCTTTGTTATAAACTCTTTAATTAAACAGAAAATTATTGAAATGAAAAACAAGACATTTGTTTACCGGCTCTGACTCTCTTCCATCGCAAATGCTTTCACTGTTCGCACGTTATTGACTGCTTCGGAGGCCACTCCCGAAACTATAGCAGTCTTAACAACAATTTTAGACTAATGTTGAAAATATAAAAACTTAAAAATATACCTGTGCTTGAGCTTCTTTGGACATCTGCCTAAGGAATGAGCCCATGAAGGCTCCACATAAAACCATTGATGGAACTATTATTACCATTAATAAAGTCATTTTGGGAGATATGACAAACAAAGATATGGAGCACCCGATTATCTATAATTCAATTATTTATTTATTAATTGAAATAACTATATGTATGGCATATATGACTTGAGTAAAACTTCTTAATCCTTGGGATACACAGAGTTTGAATGAACTTTTGAATTCTTGGACATCATTAGAAAGTCTGCTAATTATTTCACCCGATTTTCGCGAATCAAAGAATGAAGTGTCGAAACGAATGATTGATGAAAACAATTGACTTCTTATACGAGAAGCAGACTTTTCGCCAACGATTGCCAGCGAAGAGATGTATAAAAATGTGAATAAACTCTTCAATGGAAATAAAAATTTTAATTTAAAATTAGAAATTAATTTGAAATTCTGTGAAATACTTGGAGTAAATACAACTGAAACACTTTAAACGCTGGATATTTGATTTCGGAGAAGAACTGATTGGACCAAAACGAAGAGTTCTCTTCATTAGCAAAACGCGACAATATATTCATAACAGATCCCAACGATAGAGGAATTTCTATATTAAGGAGCGCCACAATTAATGCGCTCTTAATTGTATTCAAATATTTTCAATAAAACTTATTTTCAAAATTGAATTTCTTACGGATATTGCAATTATAAGATAGAGTGAGTCCGGTCTCACAAAATACCAAAGTTTGGCGAAATCAAAATTTTCAGTTGTTTTGGCCACAGCTTCAAAGTCTGTGGTCTCTCCAATAATATCTTCATTTTGATCATCAATTAAATCACATTTTGCTCTATTTCTATACCAAATAATACACGATATAGTTATGAGACCACCGCTGACGGCGACCACAGATCGAAACTTTGGTGAAAATGATTTGGATATAGATTTTTTGAGGAGTAGTGCCTTATATTGACTGAAGTCATATTTAAAAACATGGTTTGAAGATTGGATTCCTTTGTTTTGAAAAATCCTCAAAAATCTATTTGAAAAAAGTTATCGAATTATTATTTAGAACTTAAAAATGGTGAAATGGTGAAGGGTCACTCTTATTCTAACATTAAGGTTATTGGTTTCTATCTCAACATCAAATTGAGTGATAATGAGAGCCAAAAGATGCCCTGAGCATATAACGCTTTTGAAGAGAAATGAAGAGAATTTTAAGATTTATTTTACCCTAGCTCATATAAAATTATTGTCAAGTA
>JAQGCE010000571.1:0-11615 GCA_034699185.1 Eupelops torulosus
AAATTAAGTTATGTGGGTATTTATGTAAAGAATATATTCTTTTCAAATGATAAGTTTGTTAAAACTCATTGTCGATTCAAAGTTTGTGTGTTTTGAATCGACAATATGTTTGTCCACAAAAATATGGTTCTCTGGCGCTGTCTCTCATATATCCACTCATTCCAAACATATTCTGTGCGAAGAACTTTGAACTTTTGGAGGACAGGCTTTTTGGGGAAGAAATTAAGCGAAAAACACTTCATGCGAACAGTAAACTAATGAATTGCTATACTTTAAGCAAACTGTGCTCGTTATCAATGATTTGGGCTATTTTTGACCAAAATTTCATCACAAGATTTTGTGTTATTATTGCAAATCAGATATCAGACAAGTATTTGTTGGGAAAGGGGTTAAAAATATTATTTGAGACTAAGAAACAAAATATTTGATGAAATAAATAGAACTGAAGTTTAAAAAATTGTGAGAAAAATCATTAATTTGAAAAAAATGAGAGAATTCTAATTGCCTTATAAGCAGACGACTAATGAATTCAAAACATTGAAAATGTTTAATAACTCACCCTGCTTTCCACCTTCAGACCCATTTCTCAACTGGTAGTGTTCTGGTCTGCATACAAATTGACATCAAAATAACATTGAGTTTCTTTGATATCGGATTGAATTTCAAATTTCTTTTTTGATGAGATTTACATAAATTTTAAGTTCAAATGAGTTGATTCATCAAAATATCGATTAAAACACTTTTTTATCTAATACTTTAGATTTTACTCAGAATTTCCTCAAAAATCTCTTTTGATTAAAAACCATTAACAAGAATAAGTAGCTAGACAATTGGATAAGGAGAAATGTAGATTTTATTTAATTAAAATTATATACCCCACCCATCTTGTGAATGAATAGATAAGTTTTAGATTTTCTCAATTAATTCAAAACAAAATTTATCAGTTGATTAAAGAAATTATTTATTGTTTAATCCTATAATTGATTAGAAATCAGTTTTAATATGAGATTAAACTTTTGACAAAATATATCAAAACTTTTGGTGTTTTAATGACATCTATTGATTGGTATTTCAAATAAAAGTCAAGTTTTGTTTTGATTTACAGCTTTTGAGAAATTGTTTTTATTTCAATGAATTTTTAAATTTTTTTCAGTTTATTTTTGGCCACAAAATGATTGAAGGATTAATCAAAACAACAATCAATGAATTGAACCTTTCTTTGACTCTGAGAAGTGGTCAGTCCTTCCGATGGCGTAAACTTAATGGTAGTGAGAATTGGATCGGAATTATTGACAATAAATATGTGATTCAATTGAATCAAAACAAACTTCACATCAATTATAAAGTGTTTAACCCTTTTGGTGGTAATATTGAAGATAATTGTATTAAGACTGAAGAGAACGGCGAAGAACTAAATCATAAGAACCATTCAATTGATACAAAACTGAAAGCAAAGCAAAGAAAGCGTTTAAAAACTGAAAATAACTTCAATTATAATAAGTTTTTCGATGATTTAATTCACAATTACTTCAGATTAGAAGTGAATTTATGTGATTTGTATAATAATTGGTCCAAAAGTGATGACAATTTTGCCCAAATTGCCGACCGTTTCAAAGGCGTCAGAATCTTAAGACAGAATCCGATGGAAACTCTCTTTTCATTCATCTGTTCCTCAAATAATAATATTATCCGAATCTCAAAAATGATCGACAGTTTGTGCCAAAGATATGGACAAAAACTATATGAATCCGAAGACTTGGGAATTGTTTACTCTTTTCCTAATGTCAGCGCTTTGGCCTCCGATAACATCGAGGAAGAGCTCAAAAATCTGGGATTCGGTTATCGATCGAAATTTATCCAAAAAACGGCCAAAACTATTGTCGAATCAGAACCAAAATGTCCTGAACTGTGGTTTCAATCGCTTCAACAGATGTCTTACTCTGAGGCCCGACAAGAGTTGATACGAATGCCAGGCATTGGACCCAAAGTCGCGGACTGTATTGCACTCATGGCTTTCAATCATTTAGAATCTATTCCAGTGGACACTCATGTCTGGCAGATAGCAGTCAACCAGTATTTACCACATCTGAAGAAGAATAAGTCTTTAACTGATAAATCATATAAAGAAATTGGTACTAAACTGACCAATAAATTGATTTTTTGCTTTAAATGACATTTTTCTGTTTTTAGCCGACTTTTTTCGCGAAAGGTTTGGACCGATGGCCGGTTGGGCACATTCTGTCCTTTTTACTGCTGATCTCAAACTAATCACTGATTAATTAAATCATTTAAACCTTAAATTTTAATTAACATTTGTATAGAAATTTTAAAATTCATTATTCATTTCATTATTTTTTGATAAATTGATTTTTTATGTAAAAATAATTTGTGAGAAAATGATTTGTTTTTAATTCAATTGTAATTTAAATGAATTTTTGTCGACATTTACTGATTGAATGTCTGATCATTTCTACGGCAAAGACTGAACCGATAATCGATGGAAATATGAATAGTTTTTTGGTTTTCTGTGGATTTCTTCCCTTTTGAAAGATATAAGTCAATGAAAAGCCTATGAAATGAGAATTTGGATAATTATTTCACTCATTTGTTTCCCTTTAAATACAAACCGATGCAGAAAACGGCAAATCCTTTGGCCATTGCCCGAAATGAACACTCGTTAAAGTCTTTGCCATAACTAATGTCACTAAATGTCTGCTTAAAATCTTTTGATTCATTCATTTTTTCATAATTTTAAGAGTTAACAAGGTTATTTCAAATGAAATTTACTTTGGATCAGATGTTTATCTCAAGACATTTAAAATACAAACAACGCTTTCTATTGGTTTACAAATTGATTGCATTTCATTGAATTTGAGCGCAATTTTTGTCTTTTAGTCAAATATTTCGTTACAACAAAATATTTGCCCCTTTTTATGGACAAAAAGTCTTGTTTTAAATGTTTTATCAGCTGTTGATCTGTTGCCACAAAAAATTGATAAAAAGTTTGAGAGAAATGTCATTGATCTCATTCATGGCTATTTACTTATCCGGAACATCTATTAAGTTGGCATATGTTCACAACAGTTGACATAGGCTAATGACCTCGCTGGTTCCCCTTTAAGAATTCTAATTGGCTTTTTAAAAAATTAAATGCATTTTGACCAAGATTTTAATTTGAAACCTTCTATTCGGCTATTGTTGAGCTTGCTACTTCTAAATAGACTTTAATAAAAGAAAAATAAATATTAAATAATAAAGAAAAAGATAAACCGATCTCAATATGATTAGCCTTCAAATGGCCTGAATAGCCAGGTCACTTATACTGAAAATCTTTAGCAAAATAGAACAAGCTAACACATTTTGGATTTCCCATCAATATTTACAAGCTCCATTATTTGGATTTGAAATAAGATAGATTATTTTATTCATTTATACTTTGTTTATTGAATGAGTCCCAAAAGAAAGTTAATTACTTAATACCTTGGTCACTACTCAATTTAAATCATCGATGAAATATGAAAGGAATTTGAGAGAAGTGTTGGAATAATTAGTATTCCATGTGTTAAGTCATTAATCGTATGAAAATGTGATGAAATGAATGGAAGTTCTGACAGAAAAGGCTTTGATTTAAATATTTTTAAAAAATTGTTTAAAATATGACTCAATCTCTTGAGAAAGGATTTTCATTTTCAAATGGATTGGAGTAACGGATAGATTGTTGGAGTAGTTGTTTGATACTCCAATTCCAACACTACAAAGATGTAAAGAAAATTATGATAAAAGTTTCACATTTATATTCTCCTTTAATTAAATTGGAGAAATGTACTTTTATTACAATAGTTTTGTTTTTGAATTAATAATATTTTTGAAAATTTTATGCAATTCTTTATCAGAAAGTTCTTCAATACTCCCATCGGGTATAAAATGAAGAATGTTGAAAAATTCATTAAAATAAACTTGATCATGTGTGAATTGCTTTTTATTTTGTTTCAAAGGTTCATCAGATATCCTAAAGTCATTAAATTTAGAGTCGGAGCCGTTGGGTGTTACCAAACAGGTAGGGTTTTGCAGCAGAAGAGCCATTGGTGTCGATGAGAGCGGAAGAGCTGTTTATGGGGAGTCAGATAATAGTGATATTGCTTTCCATATAACGGATAAGGCTTTGCTTACTGTGCCCACAGCTCAAATAGTTCAAGGTGATGGTCATATAATTGAAAGGGATAGCCCTCATATTTTAAACTAAAATTTGATGAAATAATTCTTTTCATGATTTTATTCTATGTCTAACTTTTAGGGGAATTTCCATATGATTTCTCAATTTTGATCGCTTACCGTCTATTGAATGCCAATACTGTCACCAATATTCTCAGTATTTACAATGAAGCCGGTATTGAACAGTTAGGTCTTATAGTGGGAGCAAATGTTACCTTTTCAATTAGAAATATCGAAGAGGACGGGCGGACAGAACTCTTGAATATTGATTTAATATCTAAAGTTAATGATAATGAATGGCATCGTTTGGCACTCAGTGTTAAAGTGAGTTCAATATTATTCTCAATTATTTATTGAAAAAAAAATTATTTGAATGAAAGGGAGACTCAATAACTCTGTTAACCGATTGTAATAAACAACAAACCCGTTCACTGCCCAGAGATCTCGACTCAAGACTAGAGACAAATGGAATCACTTTAATTGGAACAACACTTTTAAATAACAATCACTTTGAAGGCGATATTCAACAGATATATTTGATTCCTTCCCCCGACGCCGCATATGAACAGTGCTATGATTATCTACCAGAATGCACACAACCCTTTCCCTATGAGGATCTGGATAATGGCCAAGAAGAAAATGGAAACGGAAATGGATTTTATAACGGAAATAATGGTAATGGAATAGACTCTGAAGAAGATAACGATACGATTGATGGAAGTACTGATGGAAGTATTGATGAAAATGTAAACGAAGTAGATGAGGACATAACTGTAACTGAGCCGGTGTTCCCCACCACTACATCAACCCCATTCACAATTAGTTATTTCAATCCGTATAATCAAACAGAATCAACAGCACCGGTAGATAACGAGGTATTTTAACAATTTTAATGTCTTCTTAATTAATTAAATTGTGTTTAAACCATAGCTTCAAACGGAAGCATCGGTTGAGTCAACGCATAACAGAGGAACAAATCCTTACGACAGGACTCAAGTAATTATTAAACAACGCATTCAAACAATTATTAATAAATTTGATTTTTAGTGCATTCCGGGTCTGTCAGGCGTTAGAGGAGAAAAAGGTGAACCTGGAAGAGATGGATTCAACGGTAATGCTGGGGTTCCTGGTCCTCCTGGCCATATATTTATGATACCATTGCAAAGCCAGACAAACACTAAAGGACCGGATAATAACGACGGTTTGAGAGCTATGCTTAGCCAACATATGGTGAGTCGACATAAAAGTAAAAATGGACTGGTTCTTTTTTATTATTCACTTTTTCAGCAATCAATGAAAGGTCCTCCTGGGCCTCAAGGCCTAACTGGGTTTCCTGGTCCTGTTGGACCACCAGGTCCCCCTGGTCCAAAAGGAGAACAAGGATTGATTGGTGGTGAAGGGCCAAGAGGTTAGAATCCAGTATAAAATATGAATTAAGTAAACATTTGAGCTTGTTTATTATTTAGGTTTTAGAGGAATGATGGGTTTACCAGGGCGATCCGGGAAAAGAGTGAGATTTCTTTTTACTATGGCTTCAATTTGTTTTGTTTTTATGTATTCTTAATATTTAAGGAATTATTTATTTATTTTAGGGAAAGAGTGGAACTCCAGGTTTGAATTTATTTTCAATTTTGACTTTTCTATTCCTTTACCAAACATTTATTTAAAGGACAAACCGGTCCATCGGGTCCTATGGGTCATAAGGTTTGTTAAATATATTTATTTCATTTTTAATACATTTCTTCTTACGAAAGGGCGAAACAGGACTACCAGGTGTTCCAGGATTTCCTGGAGAGAAAGGTATTCCAATTGATTTTTTGCTCATTTAATCATTTAATAATATTGTGTTTGAGGTGAGCGCGGTTTTCCTGGAAACCCTGGTATCGCTGGTGAGTCTGGCCCTTTGGGAGAGCCTGGAGATGATGGTGAGCCAGGCCCTCCTGGATCATCTGGTGACATGGGTCCCCGTGGTTTCCCAGGTCCAAGAGGCTTTCCTGGTCTCAATGGTCCGCCGGGGATTGCAGGGGCAGAAGGTTTACCAGGACTTAAAGGTGAAACGGGAGCACCAGGACAGCCAGGACCACCTGGTGTTTCAGGAATGAAAGGGCACCAAGGATCACATGTATAATTTATATTCTTAATTATATTAAATTTATTTAACTATAAATTTTTGGAATCAGGGTCCATCTGGAATTTTAGGTCCTCCAGGACCTCCTGGTCCTCGTGGTAAACCAGGGATCCCTGGTTTGCCCGGTTCTGATGGACCACCAGTAAGAATAACTGGTATATTTGAAAAGCCTTTAAAATTATTTTCAACCTTAAGGGAAATGTAGGAAATCCTGGACCTCACGGACCAAAAGGAGATATGGTATCACTTTTTAGATAAATTATGTCAAACACTCCCTATTAATAATTTATTGAATTAAGGGGCCTCCAGGTATGCCTGGTCCTTTAGGATCGCCTGGTTCAATTGGCCAAAAAGTAATTAATATTATTTGTCCTTGTGCAAATCTCAATTAATTAAAATTGTTTGACTTTGAAGGGCGATCAAGGATTGAGAGGAATGATTGGGTACTTTATATTCATTTATTTAATTTTCTTAAATTTTATTTTTATTTTTGTTTATCTATTAATTCAGTGAAAAAGGAGACAAAGGAGATACTGGACAGCAAGGAGTTAGAGGAGATCAGGGCATCAAAGGCGATCAGGGTAGTCAAGGACAGACTGGCCCTCAGGGTACGGATGGACTTGACGGAGAAAAAGGATCTCAAGGTCTTTTATAATTTTATTATTATTTGTGAAAATTCTTAATAACTTTGTTTTTAAACATCAGGTCCTAAAGGAGATACTGGTCCTCCTGGTAGACAGGGTGAGAAGGGTAGGCTAGGAATACCAGGTTTTCCAGGTTATCCCGGCTCAAGTGGACAGAAAGGTTGGAGAATTGTCCAAATATAAAATAAATATGTTTTTAACTTGATACTTTTAGGTGAAAAGGGATATATCGGCGCAGTGGGCAGTAAAGGTGATAAAGGCGAGAGGGTATGCATTTTATGGTGTGCTTAAAATTGTTTTTAAAATAATTCTCTTTAAAAGGGATTTCCCGGTCCTGTTGGGGATCGGTATGTTATCATTGATTGTAAATTGATTTATTTAAATAAATAAATATTTATTTATTGGTTATTATAGCGGACTTCCTGGCCCAAGAGGACCGATGGGCAGTCGAGGACCTAGAGGTGCTAGAGGAACACCTGGTTATAAAGGAGCAGTTGGTCCTGAAGGTATAGCTGGACAGGTAATTTAATAATGCTTTTATGAAAAACTATCCATTCATTGTTTCAAATCAAACAAAGGCTGGAGAAAAGGGACAACCAGGAGAAAGAGGGCCGCTGGGACCTATTGGGCCCCAAGGGGCACCAGGAAATCCAGGTAATTTTCAATTTTTCTATTATTAAATGAATTTCTATTCAATTTATTTTATTGTTTAAAGGAAAGGATGGTATTCCTGGATTTCCCGGTGAGAGAGGGCCTATAGGTTTGCCAGGACCTAACGGACAACAGGGACCTCCCGGACCTGTCGGGTCTGTTGGAAGTGATGGACTTCCAGGAGCTCAGGGTTTGTTTTATTTTTTATATTTACTATAATTTATCTAAATTTGTGTCCAATAGGTGAACCCGGCGCTGTTGGCCCTCCAGGACCTTCTGGTGAACCAGGTATACCTGGAGCAGCTGGTAAAGATGGGCATCAAGGACCTCCAGGACCCCCTGGCGCGACAGGATTGCAAGGTGCTCCTGGCACTCAAGGATCTCCTGGTGAAAGAGGGCTACCCGGACCTCACGTATGTATTTAATTCAAAAGGAATTGTTCTCAAATTTTATTTAAAGGGTCCGCAAGGCTTGAAAGGAGCGAGTGGTGAACCAGGACAACAAGGTCTACCTGGGGCTAAGGTATCTCTCAATTCAATTGTTTTCTGTTTTTATTCTACAATTTTAAATTGAGGGCGATATTGGAATACCTGGTGATACCGGACCACAAGGAGATCATGGAAGGGAAGGACCACGAGGACCTCAAGGATCAGTTGGACCTAAGGGAGACAAAGGGGACATAGGCTTTGTTGGGCCTCCAGGAAGGGATGGTAAAGATGGCGCAAAGGTATTCAAAATTTAATTTAAGAAAAAAATCATACTTTTTGTTTTAAGGGAGCCCAAGGACCAAACGGTCCTCCAGGTCTACCAGGAGAAGATGGGGACAAAGGTGAACAAGGAATACCCGGAGAGAAGGGAACAAAGGGATCGCGAGGGGAACAAGTAATTCAATATATATATTATTATTTTCCTCAATATTTTAGTGAATAATTATTTTTTTCAAATGTATATTTCTTTAGGGACCCAAAGGGCCGATTGGACTCCAGGGGGAGGTTGGAGAAAAAGGACCGGTTGGTCCTCTTGGTGATCGTGGGGAGCCAGGACAAATGGGGTTGACTGGACCAAAGGGTGAAGATGGACCGGTGGGACCAAGAGGACCGCCTGGCAATCAGGGAACTCAAGTATGCTATTTATATATTTAGAGATTTATTACAAAGGCTTTACTTTCAGGGACTACCCGGACCTGCAGGATCTAGGGGTGACAAAGGTGATCATGGTAAAATAGGTTCTCCTGGTCCAGTGGGACCATCTGGACTTCCTGGTCCTCCAGGTATGTAAATGTTATCTTATATTCAATTTATTGAAACTCAAAATCATATTAATGAAAGGCAATGACGGACAACAGGGAGTACCAGGACTTCCTGGCCCTGAAGGAAAACCTGGTCATAAAGGAGAACCTGGTCTAGCTGGCCAGCCAGGAGGCAAAGGAAAGGATTGTGATACAGCTGAAGGAGGGCCACCCGGTCCTAAAGGTGTTAAATATTAATTAGGAAATAAAATACTAATTTTCATCAATTTTTGAAAATTTATTTTATAGGCGATGAAGGAATACCTGGACTTCCCGGTCCACCAGGAGAAAGGGTTTGTAGCATTTAATATAAATGTATATCAAACTTCAGGTTATTTCTCTTTTCAGGGATTACCAGGATCTGAAGGACCGAAGGGAACACAAGGTTTACCTGGATTTCCAGGTGCAGAGGGAACTCCAGGAATGCCTGGAAATAAGGTTTTCAATGAATTTGTAAATTTCAATTCAATAATATTTATTGAAAATTGAATTTAAGGGTGAACCAGGTCTTAATGGAATGGATGGAAATCCTGGTGCACCTGGCCCTGAAGGACCCACAGGTTCACCTGGAAAACAAGTAAATTTATAATACATTTTGTAAAATGAAAAGATTTTTGATAATTTGTTACTAAATGATTTTAGGGTCCAATTGGTTCTCCTGGAAAACCAGGAGTAGACGGTTTACCAGGACCCCAAGGAGATAGTGGATCACCAGGTTCTTAATATATTACTTGTTTTGAAATAGGTTTATATAATTTTATTCAATTAAAGGTGAAAAGGGAGACACAGGAATACCAGGAGAAATAGGACAACCAGGTCCTCCAGGACCAAATGGTCCTCATGGAACTGCTGGTGAACCTGGACCAAGAGGTCCACAAGGAATGGTATGCATTTTATTCCAAATTAATTTTTAAATTCTTAAATATTAACATATTTTTTAAATATAAGGCGGGAGAACCAGGTCTTCCCGGACCCCTTGGAGAGACTGGACAACCAGGACTAGTTGGTTTACAAGGCCCACCTGGAGATAAAGGTGATACTGGGGAAAAAGGACTTAAAGGTCATAGAGGATTGATGGGAAGGGCAGGAAGAAAGGTATGAATTCATTAAAGATATTATTATTTATGGTTTGCTATTACTTTTAGGGCGATATCGGAGAAAAAGGCGATCCAGGACCTAAAGGTGAACCTGGTCCTATTGGTCCTCAAGGAATTCAAGGAGCTACTGGTCCTGAAGGTATGCCCTCTTATGATAAAACAGTTAAAAGTCATTTGTTTTTATGTTAGGTTCTGCCGGCTCTCCTGGACAGGAGGGACAGCCTGGAGTTGAAGGACCTACAGGACAGAAAGGGCAGAGAGGAAATGATGGTCCACCTGGAGAAAGAGGACTTCCAGGAGAAGCCGGACTTCCTGGTATTATTAATCGATTTTTTTTCTATTTTTAGATCTCGTAATAAAACAAATATGTATTTAAGGTCCACCGGGTGAAGCACCGCCTATCCCCGCCGAAATTCTTTTAGAAAGAGACAATCCATTTGGTTATCGACATAAAAGAGATACCGAACCAAAACTAAAACACTACAACTCTTTTGAGACTCCAGTCATTCCTTCCCTTTTAAGTAAAATAATTGATTTTTTTTATTTAAATGTTTTGTTAATTATTTTAATTTAAGGCCAGAAAAAAGAGGCGACGAATGGAAACAAAAAGGAACCGATTATTGATGAAGATCTTAGAAATAAACTGATGACAGTCTATACGAGTATATATGCTATGCGTAAAGAAATTGATGCCATGAGTAAGCCGTTTGGCACTAAGACTAATCCAGCCCGTAGTTGTCGGGACATTTACTTCGCACACCCGACTTTTGATGACGGTTTGAACTGAATTATCATATTTTGTCAACTTTTGTATTATTTAAGTTCTTTTTTAGGATGGTATTGGATTGATCCCAATCTAGGAGTTATTGACGACGCCATTCATGTATTTTGCAATATGACGGCCGGTGGACATACATGTGTTAATGCTGATCAACAGACATCTACGGTATGTCAAAGAATTTGTTAAAATGTTTAAAAAATGAAGGATTCGTTAATTTGTTTGATAGCAAGCATTAATAACTTGGAAAAAGGAAAGGAATGAACGATGGTTTAGCTCATTGAGGACAGGCTTTAAAATCACATATGAAGAGGTCGGCTCTGTTCAGTTAACTTTCCTTAGATTGTTGAGCAAAGAGGCCTATCAGAACTTCACATATGAGTGCGTCAACTCTATTGCCTGGTTCTCACAACCCTCCCGTTCCTATGACTTTTCAATAAAGTTCATGGGACAAAACAATCACGAATTCGGTTATCGATCTGTTATTAAACCTGAAATACTATCTGACGGCTGCAAAGTATTAACAATTTATTAATATTAAGAAAATATTTTCATTAAATTTCTTTCTTTCAGAGCAAGAGTTCAGATGAAAGTCAAACAGAATTTATGATCCGTTCAACAAAACCCATGCATTTGCCGATAACCGACTTCTGGCCCGTAGACTATGGTCTGCCAAATCAGGCATTTGGCTTCAAAGTGGGACCCATTTGTTTCAATTAACTGTAAATTATTAATAATTATTCAAATTTATTGTGTTTTGAATTTTATATTATTTTTCATTTAATTTAATTTATTTAAATCATAAAATATTTGGCAG
>JAQGCE010000572.1:0-11611 GCA_034699185.1 Eupelops torulosus
TCTTAATTTCTTTAAATTAAATTTTGAGTCTATAAAACACAAACGGTTTTTACGGTCTAAATGTGATGGAGTGATCTTCCTCTGTAACCTGTTCTGTGAGAGTATGTCTTTCCACCAATACCTAGCTGGGAACAGCTCAAATCTGGGCCCACACTTTCATAGCGTGACGTCAGTTAGTTCTCTAGATTTGTGCGACAATAATAAAAGCAATGCTCCCCTATTCTATTGTGACCACTCTTGCTCTGAACAGCACAAGACTTTAACGATGTCTGTTTTTTCTGCACGAGAACAGCATAGACCATCCTTTAACTCCTCTCCTATGCCTCACCAATGCCTGAGGACAGACTAACTCAGAATATTATATCTGTATTTATGGCATAAATGAAAACAGAGAGAAGTCTATCGTTTGCTATCCTATGCTTATCAATGCTTCCTGTATTGCATCCAAAAGCACAGGTCGTTCCGACGGTGATTCACTTAATGCTGTTTTAGGCATAACACATAAGTTTGCAAAAGTTTGTGTAAATTTTGATTTTGTTTGGCGAGCAATGCATAAGCTTAGAGCACAGGTGCAGCACAGGCCTCAAATAATCAGACGATTCGTCGAATTCATTAGCATTAGAGGTGTTTTGTTAGAAATGTATTAAATCATTGCTTTTTGACAAAACACCTATAGATTTGAAAACTCTTTTGAATCTCATTAAAGAAAACATTTTGTTTTATGTAATTTCTTCTCTCAGTTTTTTGACTCTTTATTATTCATCGCTTAAACATTTGTCTCAAAAAATGTTAAATTTCAGGAAATGTATAATAAATTATTAAAATATTAATAATCGACAAAATTTTTCTTTAAATAGAAGTGACTGACAATTGATTTTTGTTTATTTCTATTCAGAATGACTATCATTTGGTCGATGGCCACTCAACCCCGTCATACTGAACGGGACTTGGCTCAAATAGAAGATGTTATTGTCTATGTCTGTGGAGTGCCCCGTCCATCACGGTTAGCAGTGCCTAGTCCACCAATTGACTCTGGTAAGTTACACTCTTTTAAGTTTTCACTTTTTAAGTTTTTTTATTTGGTTCAATACTTTTAAAAAAATATAAGTATCTTAAACTTAATAATTTAAGCATGATAATTCATTATTTATAGCTAATGACTTTAGTGTTAGCTAATGCGTCAATTTTGAGTGTATGAAAATTTGTTATAGCTCATTAATTAGAATTAAACAAGGTCGCTTTATGCAAAATTTTGATTTAATGCTCATTAATTTAATATTAATTATATTTTTTGAAGACATTTGCATTGATTTAGAGTATACTAAAAGTGAACAGACATTAAATTAGTGTTCAATACTTGAGGCATAGATAACATTAGAAGAGACACAACAGCGCCCATTGAGCCCAATGAGCCGATTATGTAATTTTTGAGTCAAATCTATATTATTATTGCTAATGTTTATCCGGGTAATACCATTCAATGGGTAATACCATTCAATTGAAAATTTGAACGCATTTTTATAAAAGCAAAAAAAGTAAAGAACTAATTACTGATGAATCAGAAGATGAAAACTTTTGGTCTGAAAAACTCACTTTCCGTCACATTTGGAAAGTTTGGCGCTTTCTCTGCATATAATCACTAGTTTATGGGTTACGGCATTATTCTGTGCTAACATTTGTTCGTTTGTTACCTGCTTTTCGAATAAATCCCTTTGTATTGAGTTTGATATCTAATGACCGAAATGCGTGTACAGTGAGACACACCGACCCCTAACCGACCGACCCCTTAGATATTGTCGGATAAATCTAATATAGAATTCATTTGAAGGCAAATAATATACGGAGAAAACAATTGTTGAATATCGAGAATAAAGTGTCGGTTTTGCCCATGACTTGTATGAAATGTTTATAAAAAAGAAATTATAAGCGATTTGTTGGCAACTGTGGTGTGGTGTGCTTGTTGTGCTGCGCTCAGGCAATTTGCTCGTCTCAATAGTAATCAGTTTTGCACAATATTGAGGCAGACGTTAGCCTTTCTTTTGGATGATTTGAAGCCCAATTTGAAGCACTTAACAGAATGTATGTTAGAATACGTGACCGTCGAGTGAAGAGACCAAACAAAACATGTTTTATGTTATGTAATATACATTTGAATGTAAGACTACATCAAAAATAACAATAACATTATATATGAGCTCAGACTGTCTTTTGCTGATTGTGACCCTTTAATGACCCCGAAGTGCTGCTCCGAACCAAATATATAATTTCTATTTATATCATTCGCCACTTATTTTTCTTCTTAGAGTTTGTAAACTGGTTTTGATTTTGACTTTTTTCAAAACACATTTGTATTTTATGGTCTTATAGTCGAATCTCGAATCTATAGAACCCCTCCCTTCCCTCCCAATAACCGTAAAATGTCAAATGCAAGTTCAAATTGACCTTGAATTGAATCGATTAATGTAAAAAACTTATAGAAAGGAAAGTAGTGAACAACTTATGTTAGGGCCGGACAGATACTCGATGCCAATGTAATTGATGCAAGTGATAGCTAATAGATTATAGGGTGGCTAATGCTGGCACAGGGCCCACAGAGGCCACAACACACACTTTATTAATACATATACTCGTATCGACTTATTTAATGTATGGCCTCATCTCAAAAAAGTGGTTCTCCAATTTTGATGGCTATACTCTACTTATATAATCAAAGGTTCAATAAACCTTCTGATGCTATGGAAAGGCATCAGTAGACCAAAGCCTGTGTCAAAACTCGTCCAAAGTTAAAAACTGTAAAAATGGTTAACTGGCCGTCAAATCCCAATTCGATAATTTGTATGTTTATTATATTATATTATATTTTTTATTTAAAAATATACAAAAGAAAAGGACTTTTGGTTCGAGAAATGCATTTTTTTCACTTTTCTAAAGTTTTGCCTCTTTTACGGAAGGGGAGAACCACCAGAACTGTTGGACTCTTTTGTGTTGAATGTTGTGTTCGCCGATAATGGCATCAGTTTCACGCTTTTCATTACGGGAACTAACGATTATGATGTCCAGGGCTTCTATGCTATTAGGCCTGTGCTGTCATATAATATTAGACGAGTTGTGAAATATATGATTCTCATAAAAAAGTTTACATTAGTTTTGTTGAGCTATGAGTTAGTCTTTGGAATCGAATTGAGTATAAAACAGTTTTGATGACTATCGCAAACTCAAACTCCTGTCGATTCCTCACATCTCTTAACTTTTGCAATGCTTGTCAGGTATACGACATTCAATTTAATAGAGAGTTGTGTTCAGAAGTGTTGCCTAATATTGCACTCGAATTGCAGTTGTTTTGAGCTATAATTTAAAAGT
This sequence comes from Eupelops torulosus, assembly GCA_034699185.1. Taxonomy (NCBI): domain Eukaryota; kingdom Metazoa; phylum Arthropoda; class Arachnida; order Sarcoptiformes; family Phenopelopidae; genus Eupelops; species Eupelops torulosus. The sequence goes on from JAQGCE010000572.1 coordinate 3,361, forward strand.
GGAATCGTATGGAACTAACTGTTGATAATGTTCTCCAAAAGTTCAAATAAAAGACAGAACATCACAAAAAACAAATATATTGTCGATAATAAGAGTTTGAGCAGAGAATGAGTGGGAGTCACAGACCGTGAAAAGTGGAGAAAACTTGAAAATATAAGTATACCATCAAAAACAGTTGATTTGTTCAATGATTACTAAAACCATTAAAAATCGGACAAAAAGTTTTTTCAAACATTTAATGCAATATTATTTGTATTGAAAGATAGGAAATCTTTTTATTAGCCATTAAATGAGCAAAATCTGCATCAGAACAGAGTTGGCTAATCATAATAGAGGCCAATATAACCGCAATTCACTCGGTTTTGGTGTCTGTCGTCTCTTTACTGATGGCAAGAGTTTTACTACTGTTTGCTGAAACACATAAACACTATAAAGCATCTGATTTACGGTCTGCTCGACTCAATTGATGCCAGTTTTCAGTACTAATAAATTCAAATTTGGACGAAAGGGACGCGAATCGAGCGAAAGAAATTATAACAGTTATAACAGTGGGATATACTGAAGGCACTGTTTTTCCATTATAGTTAAACCACACAATACTCATATCTATATTTCCTCTGAATATACACTTCATCTCATTTACGGGCCTTTTATGAGACGAAAGAGTAGTGTATTCGACGATAAGAAGAACGCAATGAATGAGAATATTATAAACACAACAAACATATGCTTTGATTCCAATCCTCTCTTTTACTTATGATTTGCAATAATTTCTCTTTGAGTTTGTCATTAATGGCAAAACGGAATGCCATGAAATCGGATATCAATGAAATCAGTTTATTAAAAGCTGAACATAACATAACTTTTGACTATATTTTTATTATTCTCTTATATATATTCTCTGTTTTTGTCTCTAAATGTATTCAATTTAGTAGTTTTGGCTCAGAGTCAAAGTCAGACCAAAGTTGGGCACAAATTTCATTAGCTTTGAAAGTGAAAGCAATTTCTCTTAGTTGTGATCAGAAGTGACTTTTGCCACTATATTAATGATCGAAAAGCCAATCATTTAGTTGTGTTAAGTCGTAATGGATTCGCTCTGCCTTTTGATTATTCTTTAGTAAAGAGAGTTCGCAAATAAAATAAAAACAATAAAATTTTGAGCCATCAGTATATTTATATATATATATAAAATATAAAAATAGCGTTCGGTGTCGACTCATAAATACTTATTTGCTATAATGACTCCCTTTTTCGCGATTGAAAATTATTTGACTTTTAATGGGAGACCACTATATTTGCATTAATGTAAGAATGAGTCAAATTTCCACAATTTTATTGCTTAAAGGCTTTACTTTTGAGACTTCAATTCTAAAAATTTGTTTTTTTAGGTATGGCATCAGCACCGTCTTCACCCAATTACGCTCAAGACATTAGACTACCACTACTGCCATTTCCATTATCACTGATAACGTGGAACAACGGATTGAGTGCTACCTCGGATCAACGTAATAGAGAGATTGAAGAGAGAGACATCGCTCAGTCCCCACAATTGCCTGATGTGGTCAATGTCGAGCTAAGGATGCGTTCAGGAAATGGTCACATTCACGCCAGACGTGCCGTTTCTGTTAGTCTGCCTCTCGATTCTGAGACGATCCGTTCGGTTGGAGTAAGTCTGAGGAGAATCAGTGAAGAATTTGAGATCTCGACATCGAGAACGGTATTTAAGCTCTTATCTGATCTTTTAATCAACTTTTGAGCTCTAATTGGAAATAAGTTCGACTAAATGGTAGTCGAGTTTCAGTCGATTGCCATTAAAATGCTCTTTAAATGCGCTTAACTTTAAAAAGCAATTCTTTTTTGGCTTAAAGTGAATGCAATTAAAAGATTTGTTTGTTTATGAAATGAACACTTAAACCACTGCTCACCACTTGTGAGCAATAATTTACATTTTTAACTAACTTTTAGTTCACAACTAAAGAAATAATTTCACTAAAAATGCGTTTTTCAGTCAATTTATTCATTGCATCAAAGGTTGTGATTCAGTAGTGAGTAATGGCTGAGCGAAACATTTGATCATTAGTTTAACCGAAAGCCAATATTGTATAGACTTTTAATTTTTAGTGACTGTCAGAGCTGTTCCATACATCTGGAGGAACACCATTTGGATGAATGTCTAAAAATAGAAAACTTACTGAAAGTTTAACTCAAGTATAGAGTAGATAAGCCATAACCACATCCAAAGACATTCACTGAATAAAGACATTAAACACAAGAAATGTTTTAAAACAATTTGGTAAAGTCAGGAACGCGTAACTAAAGGCTGTGTGCCTTCAATACCACTCCAAACAATAACTCTAAATAGCTATTAGTATAGGTATGCAAAGAATATTCATTTAGAGAACAGAATTGAATTCCGTTAAAAAGGATAATGTAGTGAACGGTAAAACGAGTGCTGCACTCATTAGATATGTCTCTCCTTTAAGTGATGTTATCTCAGAATCAGTCTTAAAATCTGCTCTTTTAACTGTTCATTGATTTTGATTAATGCGATGAAAACTTATGTGAATAACAAACAAATAATTGTCAGACAAAGCAATCATTGAAAGTAAGCACCCAATTAAAGGTTTGAAGCAAATTGTCTGCCAGTGGTCTGCCATCGCTTCAATGCTCTCACCTCTCGATTGCAGTCAATTTTCTCTGACTTTTCCTTGAAATTCAATCGAGTGATCAAATGGCCATTTAATCAGAAGTTAGTCCGAGACTAACAGATATATACTTTTCCAAAATAACTCCTTTAATGTATTTTTAACTTAAATGTGGGGTCAATTTGCAAGACTTCTCTCATCTAAATCAGCATTTATTAAAATATACACTTTTTAGGCAAAAAAAACTTGAGTTCAAAACTATGGCTACACTTGAGTGCAGAGCAAATGCACTTTTTTTGCCAACACTTTGCAGAAAATCGAGTAAATTGTTATTTTTGGGCCCAAAAAGCTGTGCAAACGCTGTAAGAATGAGCCGTAATTAACAATTCAACGAAATAAAACTCTACCAAAAATGACATAATGTGGGAAAGTATCGAACAGTTGTTGAGTTTAATAAATGCACTAGCACAGTAAATAGTATACAGTGGAGATGAGCCAAACACATATCTATGAGAATGTTTAGATTATGTAAAAAAAACTCTTCTGGCAATTTTGTTGCACTTTTACATCGCGGGAATTAATGCCATATCATTATTATTATTATTATTTTGAATACATTAAAAGCCATGTCTATCACTATCTGGAGTCGAGTGCATACAAAAAGTTGTGCCAAACTTATAATTTTATTGATAAGTTTGAAAGAAGTTTTGATTTGTGTGTCGAGAGGTTTGACCGGAAAACACCTGCAATTGTTTTGTTTGCGAAGTCTATGTATTGCGAATAATACGTATATAAAACGTTATATGTTTTGTGTTTCAATATCTATAGTCTTTACCATAAGGTTATGCTTTTAGAGAAGAAGTGCTCGAAATAACAGTATATAAGAATATAAGAGTTTAATTCGGTTTGAGTTTAGTTGAGATTAGCTCTGAATTCGCTACCTATGGATGTCTATAATTTAAGACTTAAACTTTAAGTGTTGAAGTAGTCAAACCTGGGCTAACCTCTGCTATAACCTTTAGTGAGGGCTCCTCCACCACCCCAACAGTGAAAGCACACTCGTCCGGGAGAAGTAGATGAGGGGAACAGTAGAAGAGTGGGATTTGGTGGGGAACATAACAAGAATCAGACAACACATATATAATATTTACATATATTATTCGATGCATTAGACGCACAATAAATGATTTATTCCCCTCTATTCTGAACAGCTTTGACTTCTACTGCAGCAGTGCCTTCCGATCCCTTGCCTTCCGTTCCCTTCTGATAGCTATAAGTTGTTGATCCACATAAAAAATAAAGCGAACGTCTCTGTCGAGCATTGCCTCTCTTTAGATGCATCGATGAAAGTTGCACGAGCAGAGTAGGCGAGCTCAAGCACAAAAGCACAGCTAAACACTGTCCCGGGAATGACGTCACAGCCCTGTCCTCTTGTGCCAGAGCTAAGTGTTCCCGATCTGCCATCTCTTTCTTTTCTGATTGCAAGCATATGTCTTATATTATTCTGATCCTCATCTCGTCGTCAGCGCTAAGTCTTCCACCCAACTCACCCATACCCATACCCATACCCATATCATCTCACTATAAGGCAATACATGTCCTGTCCCTGAACTTAAGCGAACATAAGCACAAATAAATCAAAACGTGGAACAGATCCAGCCATCGGACAAATCTAAGTCATTGCTCATTAGGAACTCCAACTTAGATCGTGTTTGGCGTTGGGTTACAAACACCGACCACTCGAGTCTAGATGTAACTCAATCGGCTCTTAGTTTTAGACCAGAGCTCACTCCGACCAGTGGTAACATAACACTTAGACTGCACGTGGCACAGTGTGGCACAGAGTGGCTGTCGTGCCATTAGTTAGCAATAATTGCAATCAATGATTAGTTTAAGGAAAGATTGGGTGAAAACATTGCATTAATTACTGTTATTATTAGCAACGGTTAACTCAAACCAACTATTGTTTGAAAGAGATTTGCATTCGTCAGACATTACAGACATTACAGACATTATTACAAAGCATTTCTTTAATTGCATTCAAAGCAAAACAAAACATTTATTTCAAATTTGAAGTCTATTTGCAAAGACAGCAAAAAACAATTGTTAAAGAGTTTGTTCTTTTCATTAATATGTCGTTTAGATGTTATCGGACTCGAGGCCAGCATCTGATGGCCTCTTCAGCAATATGTTGGCATCAATAGGACTGTCGCGACGACGATCCCGTTGTCGAAACGGACGACAAAGAAGTTTCTCAACAAACGACGCGACACAACAGTGAAAAGACATTTGCTTTTTAAACATCGTTTGACCAAAGAATTACTTTTAAAGTTATTTTAGTTGAGTGTCATCTCATCTCTAATTATTTGTTGAGAAACACATTAAATATTGAGTTCAACAGAAGAACTGCAAAAGTATTAACAAAAATCAATAGTTATTTAGTCATCCATTTGTTGTAAAATAAGTTTTAAACATTTCTGTAAAGTTTTTACAACATTTATATAATAATCAATTAATTAAATTAAATTTATATTATATTATATAACAGAATATTATCTTAATTTTATAAATATTCTTAATATTCATCAAAATGTTGTTAATATACATAATTCAGGCCATCAAATGACTATCAGAGCTGACGATGCCTTACGTCTCACACCAATTGTCTTTCAATTCATGATTGGTCTCATTTTTATATGAATTTAATAATTGAAAAATAAATTTAAGTTTATTTATAAGAGCCGTTAAATCTTTTAAACTCTTTCTTTAAATTTGTCTTAGATTTTATGCAAAAAACAATTAGTATTTTAGTCTAAAGAATGCTTAGTATTCGTCGAAAACAAATGTTTGAATAATAGAGATATTTGTCTCATATATCAGTACTTAAATCCCTAATTGCAAGGATTCGGATGACTTTCACTATTTTTCCAATGAGTTGACAAAATTTTTTGAATTTCTTTTTCTATTGAAAAGAGTTTCATCGATGCGTTTCTTTAGGCTTTCCGTCAGTTTATCTCAAAATCAAAACTTGAAAATTAAGAGTTTAAACAATTTGTCGGCTCTTTTGCATACTTTCAAAATACATTCATTTGTCAAACAATCCACAGAAAAATACATTACAAAGTAGTTGTGCTCTAATGTAAAGGATGGACTCAAAGTTGTGTCCAAAAAACTGTTTTTTTTTTTGGTGAAAGAGATATAAGTTCTGAAGCATTAGATTATTGGACACAAAATTAAACATATTTTGATGTGATCTCAAAAAACAATGTGATCCAAACTGATCCAAACTAAAGAGCAATCAGTCAAAGTTAACTCTTTTCTTAATTAGCATTTATGGCTCATTTTTGGACAAACTTTGTCATCAAATGTGACTTTTTCCTAATTTTTCTTATTTGATAATTACTAACATTAAAGCAATACATATAAAACAATAAGTGTTTTTCCAAACTTTTTACGACTTAAGAGGAGATAACTTTATGTCATTTAAAGTTAATTATCATAACATCCGATATAATTATAATTAAATACATTTTTTGACTTTTTTATTACTTTTGATTATATTATTCAGATTTGAAACTTATTTTAATTAATTATATTTATAACGTAAAAGAAGTGAAAAGAAATTTAAAACTATTGTAAAAAGAGTTAAAACAGAATTGTTTTCATTATTATTATTATTATTACATTATATCGTGTGCTTTAAATCTATTAATTTGACATTTTTTTGATGGAAAGGTGTTTTTTAACATAAAATATTTTGAGATGTTTTTGTCCCCAAAGATTGATTTATTTTAAAATAAAGTTTTTTTTTGCTAACAATTCAATGATATGTTTGTGAAGTGCATTGAAGTGAGTCTAATGTCAGATGTGTTTCGCACGTTATCTCAAAATTAATGGTAAACTAAATCTCATATTTAAATAAACATTAGAATTGTCTGAATTAGTAGTTGACAAAAATAGCAAGCTCAAATATAGCTAAACATATCCTCTTTGATTTTTTTTCATCGATTGTTAGTATTTTAAGCTATAATTTACTTCAGATTTTGCAGTTTTTTTATTTTTATTGTTTCCTCTGAGAACCGGCGCCCAAATCCTTAAATTTATTATCAATTGTTGAAAAATTCAAGGATTTTAGCGTTTCATTGATTTATATCGAACTCTGACATAATGTTTAGGTAATGCTATTCGGGTCCACAACAGTTCTGCAAATTAATTATAAAGTTTTGGCCAAATCTCAAAACAGATTTCGATCTAAAAATGAATAATTAATTGCAGAGAAAGTGGTTTTTGTCTGAGTTTTGGTTTAAATCAAATACAGTGGAGAATAACTATTCGCACAAATAATTATTATTATAGCCAAAAGGGCGGGTCGTTTGGCCTCAACTAATAAGTTTGCCATTTGTGTGCTATCCTGGGGTACACCACATCACTAAAGTCAGTCTACTGCAGAGACCATCAAGCTCTTCGAATTAAAGAGGCAAATGAAATAAGCTTGGTAATTTGTCACTAAACTTATAGAGAACATATGTATTGAGGAAATATTCATTTATTTTAAAAAATTTTTTTAAATCGAGATATAAATGAATTTATGTTAAGTTCTTTTAAATCAGGGCTACTTTAAAAGTTTAAAATTGAAAGTTATTTAACACATTATTTTTACAATTTAAACTAGATTCAATGTAGATGTTTTCAATTCCCTATAAGCTTTCCAAAAATATCAATTTCTTGTGTTTTTCCAGGAATATTCAGATTGTCAGGGCTAAGCTTATCAACTCTAAAGTTTAACTTTTGGAGCCCTGCCCACCACCTTGATAATCTCTTTTCTATAGTTCTTTTTTCTTCAGAAACTTGATTCTCAATAACACTTCTCTCTTATTCTGGTATTATCTCTGATATAATAACCACTAATAATAATAATGTTATGAAAAAAGATTTATTTCGAATATTTATTAGTCGATTATCACAAATGATTGCATTTTTGGTAAAAAATATTGGAGTTTGAGCTCAAAACTAATGTTTCATTTTGAATATCAGCACAAGTATTGAACAATATCTTCTTGGCTTATGTTCTGACATAAAAAACATCGCGAGTCGTAAGTCAGGGCTCAATATTAGAGGAGATAATCAAATGAGAGGAGAAAAAGCTTTTTATCAATACTTGTATTAAAAGAGCGAATGCACTAAAAGTGGAAAATAAGCTAAAATCTGGGCTCACAGTTGACAGAAGGACTCCGTTTTATATCTATTTCTTTGGTGTTTTGCCGCGAAATCAGTCTTCAGACACATATGACTTATTTTATTTATCGGATAACTGTTCTCTTCGGTTGTGTTTCCCTCTTCTCTACGAATTAATTAACTAAACATTGGTTTTCATTTCAGTTGATTATAAACCAAAACAAATTATTTTAGTATTAAAACAAAAATAATATTCAATGCATTAATTCTTGTTTTGTTTGATCCAAAGAGAAACGAAGAAGAAGAAGAAGAAGAAAACATTAAATTAGAGTTTGAGTTATTGCCGTCAAAAAAAGAGGACAAAATTTTAACCAATATTTTAACATATTTTGAATGAATGGATGAAAATTTAGAGAAAAATTGTCAAAATT
>JAQGCE010000573.1:0-11607 GCA_034699185.1 Eupelops torulosus
GTACAAGCAAATGTGAGGGAGGAATTATTTTATTACAAAATTAAACTTATATCAAAATCAGACAAAGTTTTCAATCACAGCAAACAAAAGTAACATTGAGTTTGAATGCCAAGTGACAAGTTCATTCTAAAATATTTAAATTACAAGCTCAATTTTTTATATTATTTTACTCATTTATTAGGCCTGCTTTTGTCTAATATTCAGAATTTGTGTTAAATTAGAAATTTTAAAATAAATTTTTTATGTTTTTAAATATGTTTGGCAAAACATTATGTTAATAGTTAATAATATATTTCCTTGATAATGACTATAGAAAATACCTTCAACTTTATTTTAAAAATTATTAAACTACTATTACATAATTATTAGCTATTGATTTGTAGCATGTAAGTCTCAATAAATTTCCTTATACAATTTATTTCGTAATTTTTTGTTTCCTCAAAATCGCTGAATTTCAAATAATTAGAGAACAAACATGGACAAATTAAAACCGTTAAATAGAAGATATTCTTGAATTTCCTCGTAAAACACAATTAAGAATTAACTAAAAAAAAACAATGAAATAACAAAATGTTTTGATGCTTTTCATAAATTATTTTAATTGAGCAAATTTAAGAATTTACAAATTTTATTCTATACTATAGCCGTTCCTTAGTTAATCAAGTTTTTTTCATAAGCTTAATTTAATCTTATATATTATACTAGATTAGTTGTGCAGGACATAAAATAATTAAGTGTTAATTAAACTAATTGTGAGAATTTTCTTCGGCCGGCTTACATGACCTTTCACTTGGTATATAATAGTATCATGTTCTGGGCGACAGCCCCTAGCTTTGCAAAGGAGTCTCCCAGGAGACATTTGGCTTAGAACTAAGGTCCGATCCTTTTAACATTGAGTTTGCAAAGTTCGTCATCCGTCTAGTTTGTTTAGAAAAATTATCATCCGCCCCGTTTAACTCGGAATATCGTCATTCGTCCCGTTAGGTTGGAAAGACCGAAGGATCATCACCGACTTTTTCGATACGAAGTAGCGGAGGATCATTATCCTATCCGTTTGATTGAGAAGAGCAAAGGATCATCATCCGGCCCTTTTGAGTGGGAAGAGCCGGGATCATCAACCTTCCCGTTCAATTCGAAAGAGCGGCGGTTTTACGAGGCACTTCCTGGTAACCTTACTATAGCTGAGAGCATACTCTTGAAGGCCTTAATCAACTTGAATATTTGAATGCAGTTATTAATGAAATACTTCGTCTAAAACCAGCAATACTTTTGATCCCTAAAGTTGTTTCTAAAGATACCGAGTTATATGGTATTAAAATAATATAATTTAAGAGAATAATTATTTATTAAATCTTTCAAAAAAGAAAATTAAAAAGAAAACTCCATTCTATTTAATATTTCTCTAAATCAAAACAGAGCAACGAACCAAATAATTTTAAAAATTGAGCTTGTAATTTATGTATTTCAGAATGAACTTGTCACTTGTCATTCAAACTCAATGTTACTTTTGTTTGCTATGATTGAAAACTTTGACTGATTTTGATATAAGTTTAATTTTGTAATAAAATAATTTCTCCCTCACATTTACTTTTACTTTATTTGTGAATGTTGCATGAACATGCTCAAACTAGCTATTAAGTATGTAAAAAGTTTGGTTCATATTTTGGTTCATTGCTAATCTCTGTCTTAAAGCATAGGCAGAGGGAGAAAGAAAGGGGAAGACAGAGCGAAATTTTAAACTAATATTTGAGACTTTTCAATAGTTTTATTCTCGGTATACAATACTTTAAATTTGAAGCCATCCCTGGAAAAAGAGGGCAAACCTACGGCATTAACATAATTGAAAGCATTTCCCTCAATATCTTCTCTGTTTTTAAAGTCAGTAAAGAGTAAAAAGTCTGGTAAATGGAATAAAGACAGATAACTGTCTAAATCTTTGGATATTCCGGCGCTGAGATGAGCGTTACATACAATATGTTTGGCCACTGCACCGCCCAATTGCGACAAATCTTCAACTTTTTCATTTATTATACGTTTTTTAAGTTTTGATAAAAGAGGAAAAGCAAATAAACAGATGTGTCGGCCGTCGATATATATGTTGACCGGATTTGTCGCCAAATAATAATTACTTATTTTTGTGGTCGAATGCGGAAACATATCAGTTGGAAAGGGAGGTCTGTTTCATAAAATCAACAAAATTAAGTTAAACATCGATTAAAGGGATGACTAACCTTAGCATTTCTTGTCCATCGCTATCATTAAATCCGGGAACGAATATGAGTTGAGACAATTGGGAAATTTTATCAAATCTTGAAATTAATTTCACGAAGTTTTTCATATGAGCTGACAATAAACCAAATTATAGTAACTATTATTATATCAATTATTTAACGACAATATCAATGTTTGAATCAAATAATATTCAATTTTCTAATCTTTAAATTCTTGATTTTATAGAATATTCTTAAAATTTTTTTTTTATAAACTTCACAGTTATTAAAATTTTTTAAAGTAAGTGAAAAAAATAAAACCTTTGAAATCTGAGACGTCTTCGAATGGTTTACTCATAAAATCGCCAACAAATATAAAAGAATCGGGAATTGGAACCATAGAGTTATATCCAGTGAAAAGAGTCTGCAATTTATCTAAAGTCTTGTTGTCATCCAAATGGATGTCAGATATGACGACAAGCATTCGTCCGATTCTTTGTACAGTTTTTGATGCTTCGATAGTTGAACTCAAACCAATTGGCGGCAAATTACCGATTTTATCGGCATAAAATTCATCTTCTTTTGAATCATAAGATCCTTGGATTAAAACAAAAGTGTTTTCAAAAGTAATTAATTCAATGAAATCGGTTTCTTCTGAGAAGACGAGCGGAACTTTTCCAGAATCATCTTCGACCACAAACTTATCGATTTTTGAGGAATCTTTAGAAACAAAACCAAAGACAATGCAATCAATGGTTTTCTCTTCAGAAGTAATCAATGAATCAATTTTTGTGATTTTGTAATCTTTTGATATTTGAATTCTCGGATCTTTTTCTAAATGTTTATACAACTGTTTTAAATGTTGTAAATAATAAGATTTATTTGTATTTCGAGGATCACTACTTTTGACCACATTCTTGACCAGCAGCTCATTGTCGGCAGTTCTGGAAACTCTGCGTTCTCTTAACTGATCGATCACTTGTTGGGCAATCTTCGCGTCAATTATAAAGGAGTCCACTTTGTGTTCACTCATCACTATATTAATAAACTGTTTGATGAAGTCTTCTATTGAATCATAAGATGGATAGGCATTCAATATTTCGCTTTCCATAAGAGTTAGGGTTGAGCTCAAGACATTCAGACCTGAGATATGAAGCCTATTTTGCAGATCTTTGCGATTAACTTTCAAAACTTTTGCCATTTTCGGTAAACTTTAATAAACGGAAATTGAAACAAATTTTCTTTTGATTTTTGATTCAATTATTTTATTTAAATTTCAAAATATTAATAATTCATAAAAAAAACATTTGTTTTATCTTAAAATAGCGCCAAAAAGTTTAGATAAACTGTATAGAGATGTTCTCCAAAAATATTTGTCATAATTAGTAATTATTAATTACTAATTATAGTTACAAGCTGTTTTAATTAAAAATATATATATATTAAAAATGAATTGGAAGAGTTAGCTACTTGATTTTAATCAATTTCTATATAAAATTTAAAACTTTAGTCAAAAGATTAATTTATAAGTTATCCGGAATGAGTTAGAACTGTATAGACCTCTAAATTTAAGTTATTGATATAGTATAGTCACGTGATTGAACTCAACTTTATTTTAAATTTTTAAACCGCTCTTTAAATTTGTGAAATGTTTTCATTCCTTTATTTTAAGTTTTAATCTGAATTTGTTTTATAAAATTATGAATAAAAGTATCGATTTTAAGAATTTAATCAATAATATCACTGAAATTGGAGAAAACAATGAGTTTTTCAAAGAGTTGATTGGTCTGAACGGTTCCAATCAGTTTACTAAAAATGGAGACATTGAAGAATTGAGTGAAAATCAGATGCAATGCCTGAACACAACCACTGCTTCTGAGAACCAAATCAATGATTCAAACTTCACTTTTCAACTACTTTCAGATCACGAAATGGAAACTAAATTAACGCCAAGTCTTGACGTAAAGACAAATGTTTCCAAAAGAGTTAATTTGTTTGCGTTTCACCACAAAAAACAATTATTTGAAAACAATTTTTGTGTCGATAACCAAAAGTCTGAATCAGAGGATAATATCGAAGTCAAAGACAATCTTCAGTGGAATAATACTTTAGGTTTATCTCCGGTCAAAAAGGAGTTAATTGAAGATAATATGAGTTTTTTATTGAATAAATCGTCTTTAAGTCTCTCTAAACTCAAGAGTAAGTCTTTATTCGTTTTATTTATTTATTTCAATTAATTATCTTTCAGACAATGCGGACAACAATTTTAGTGGTTTTAATGGCTTTCAGGTCAACAGTTTCTCTTCTAATGGCAAACAAATGGAAACCGAATCACTTTTTGGTGAAAATAGCTTTAAGTCTTTCAGCAAATGTTCAGATTTTGAATTGAAACCCGAAGAACCCAAAAGTGACATTAATGGGACCTTCCTTTCCCCGAATTCCAATTATGACAACAAATCAATCGCTTCTTATTTCAAACAACATTCGGAACCGATTTCTTTTAAATCAAATGACAGTTCCATTGCATTCAAAACAATCAGTTCTGCGAATGATTTTTCACTTTCGGATCAGTCGTTTATTTCTGTTTTGGATGAAATGGATTCGGCGAACAATACGTTAGAAACGGCACAAAAACTTATTAAAAGCAAAAACAGAAAACGTAAATCACTTTCAATGGCTTCTCTCAGTTCTACTCAAGAAATTCAAAATGAAATGTCGTTTACTCCGAGTGTGAACTCTACTCTCAATTCATGTGAAGATATAACTAATAAGGAAAGTCAAGTCAATAGTAAAAGTGTTGTTACCTCTGGTTTGGGAACAATGTCAACAATTGGAAGGACCCATTCTATGCCAAACACCAATAGCTCCCAAACAATTGGTTTATCAAATGGATGTGCTTTAAATTTGAGTCAATTATTTTTTGTGTCTCCAAATGTGTTGTCGCTCACAATGGGATGTTTTGTTGAATTTAAACTCAATTATTTGAAAATCAAAAATTTGTCGATCACTTCATTTAAAGCGGAGATCAAACTGCAGACAAGTGTTGATACTTTAAATAGTCTTCATATAGAGTTACCGAAGCAACCGATCAGTATTCCGGCTTTTTTTGATGGAATTCTTACCGATCAGATAATAATCATTCCATTGAAGTCGGGATCATTTTCTATATGTTTTCAGATATATGTTTCGATCGATGGAATTAATTTACCGATAACTCCAATGGCTGTTATTTGTCACATTAAAGCCGAAGAAGTTGTCATCAAAAGACCGTTATATTACTCCAATTGTTTTGAATTTAATTATAATTTATTCGAAAATAAGACCGAAACCCAAACAATCAATTTATGTGTTTCTAACCAACAAATAGTTAATGAAATTCCTCTGAAGTTATGTTTGGAGTCAAACAAATGTATAGTCTTTCAACCGCTTTATAGACATCCCGAGAGTTCTATTCATACGTTTCGTTTTCCGGACGCAAACACTTTATTTTTAGAGACTAAATCCCAATACGAAATGCGAATTCCTATAAGAATACAATCATATGGTGTGCGACAAACAGAATCGAGTCTAACAGTTTCCACTGATTCTATTAAAAGTCATGTTTTGGCAATATTTCGATTGAGTGCCACATTCTGGCCAAAGGTAAACATATTTAACGCCTAATTTGTCTTTTATTTATTTATTTATTATTTATTTAATAGAAAGAACTGACGGAACCATTGCTTCAGTGCTCCCAAACATCAATAAGTTTGAAGACAAACAAATGGAAAGAAATTCATTTTAGAAGTAAATCGAAAGAAAATGTGATTCGAGTTTCTCTTAAATGTATTCGAAATAAAAGAGATGACAACTCTATTAAACTATCGGCGTCTCAGCTAATGATTCCTCCGCTTCAGAAGGTTTCGATTGGATTATTGGCCGAACAGAAGTCAGGCATTAAAAATGATTCAAACTCTCAATTAATAGGAATTTTTGATTCGGGTTTTGGAAAACCTTTAAAAATGTTGATTCCTATTCACATCTATTCTATTGATTAATCAATTATTTAACAAATTTTATTTACATTTCAAATAATTTACTTTTTAACGAATCACTTGATTTGAAGTAAAGAACAAATTAATTAATTTTTAATTTGTTATTAAATTTGTTTAATTTGAATAAAAAGATTTTTCACATTTTATTGATTTTATTCTATTCTTGGTTTTGATGAAAATCAATAAAACAAAGCTTTAAGTAATAAATTGAGAATTGATTTAAATAATTAATATATTAATAATAATTATAATAAATTAATAACAAATATTCAATGAATTTATGTAATAGTAATGAATGCGATTCTATTCTACTATAAGTAACTCAATATATAATATAATTTTCATATAAATTAAAAACTCATTTAATAATTAATTTAATATAATATATAAGTCTTTCTATTTTCTAAAATTATAAATATTTTCTTAAATGTATTCAATATGTAAATGAAATCAAAGTTGAAATCAAATGGGATTTTTGAGGATTCGTTTCTGTCTGTAATCATATACTTTTCGACAACAAAACACTAACTCAGGAAAGACGCGAATTGGAGGCATTCTCTCAGCTCTGGGATAGAGCTCATCCAATGGAGGAACTATGGATGCGCTCAGAGAAACAGAAAATCGAGACAACGACTGTTTCTCTAGTTTTGAACGTCTATATCGACAAAATTCATTGTAAGTCAAGACATAGCACTTGTCGTCAATGCAGGCAACGCTATTAATGTCTCTGTGCTTTGATGCGAATATCTCTGAACACATCTGATTTGAGTAATACTCGAGGTCTGTGTGTTCTGGACGGTAGTACCACAAGAGACTCATCATCATTTCGCCTGAAGAACATATCATAAGTCGTATAAACTTTAGAAATTAATACTTACCTTCGGGTGACTCCCAAAGTGCGGCGATCTTCGCGACAAAAGGTAAGTCTGTCTTTCGCGGACCACTTCTTAATAGAACACAGTCTCGAACCTGAATGATATCGCCCTCATTGTGACGAATTGCTGGATAACACTTTCGCAAATATGATTGTTCTTCGTTCTAATCGTTTAATAAAAATATTATGAATTTTATTAATAATTCAAATCATTTGAAACGAGACTTACGTTAAGATAAACATATTTGTGTTGAGGCGATCCCTCCCACGACCAACCGTGAGAGAAACGCTTCTTTGATTTTTTCAATGGCAAGTGACGGCTCGATGGAGAGGGCGTCGATGGCATTGAAACGGAAGGCATTGATGTGTTGATCTGAACACAAACGGCTTTCATTTGTTTGTTATTAGAATTGGATTTATTAATAGAATTGGTTTTGTTTAAGTTCGATGGCGTCAACGCATTCTTTGGAGTCTTATCCATACTATACTCATAGATTGGATGTCTTCCCGAAATAGTTTGTGAACTATTGTTGCGATTATTACGAATTACTTCATCGCTCTTTCGGTTCGGTTTTAAGAGTAGAGACTTTTTCTTTTTATCGAATTTATTGTCGAATTTGTTACTCTTTTTGTTGGTTTGAGATTCGACTGAATTAACAGACATTCTATTGTCGTCAGACATGTGAACAAAATTAGTCGAATCACAAAATTGGTTTTCAAGGGTTGACTCCAAATGGTTTCTACTTTGAGGCGAACACTGAATACTTTTAGAGATGTTGTTTCGGGAGCTCTCATTTGATGTGTGAACAATAGGTGTGTTATTTGTATTTACTTTAATGTTTTGATTTAAAAAATTTGTTTCATTCGCAAGAATAGGATTTTCCCGATTTGTCACGAATTGGTCGCTATTTATGACAGTCGGATGTGTGTAAGGAATGCCTGAATTCAAAAGTGTGAACGCAGTTGCATTGGTTTGAGGCAATGCTTGAAAGAAGACAGTTTGAGGAGTTCTAATCGGAGTTTGCAACTGAGGGTAAAACTGAGTGCTGGCGGCAAACGGTTGACTCATTTCGGTTGTGAATGTCTGACCCGTTTGATTAGGATTTGTGAATTGAGGGCTGCTGTGAATATGACTCACTTGAGGGGGTGGCGGATGGAATGGTATTGGTTTATGGATAAGACATGGGTCCTGAAACGCTTGAAGTAGAGGACCGGCCGGTTGATAGAGCCCAGCATTGAAATAGTTGAAAGGGGTTTGAGTTGGATGTGAATGAGTTGCGAAGTGAGGCACCGAAAAGGCACTGCTATAATGTGTTGGATAGGGGTCTGACAAACTGATAATTGGCATTGGGGTTAGACTTGGTGTCGACGCCCCCATTGTCTGGTAATGATTGTTGTGCAGTTGAACCACAGCCGGTGCTGTTCCACTCAAATTAAAATAAGTTGGTTGTCCTGTATTCAACCCTGGAATCATCTGAGGGTCAGCCAAATGGATCTGCATCCTAGGTCCAGTGCCTGTAGTGGCCGTTGGCTGAGATGCTGTTATTGTGGTAACGTTGGCAATAGTTGGGCCCTTCGATGAGTTGAAAGTGGTCTGCATTTGAATCGTCGCTTTTGTCTGCACCTGATATTTATGGACAACCGATGAATCGGATTCAAGTATAGAATCGATTTGATGACCAGATTTTTTGTCTTTGTCCACACTTTTGACGCCTTTGACACCTGTGTTGATGTGCGTCACTTTCGTCACCTGAACTTTTGTAGCCTGAAATCCAGAAACTTCTCCGCCCGGAACTAAACTTTGGTCACCAATACTTTGATTGCTTCCATTCTTCTGATTCTTTGAGTCTCTTTTCTTTTGTTTAGCCCTTTCGTGGCGTTCGAGACGTGCGATACCTAAGAGTCTATCTTTGATTTTATTGCTTACTTTCAACTGTTTTACTGTTTCAATAGTTTCATGTTTTTGTGCGGAAAGAATAACACTGTTTTGTTGCGACACTTGATTCACGTGAATACCATTCATACCATTCACTGACGGAGCGATTTCAAAGCGGGAAACTGTATGACTGAATGTTTGCATTTCTCTGACCATTTCTACCGAATTATTGCTGTGATTCGATTCCACAGATTTACTTCTTTTGTATCTTTCGGGCGAATAACTGGCAGCCATTATGGCGGACGCATTAAGGCTGGCCATTCGTTTACAGGAACGGGTGTCAATTATTTCTACGCTGTCGTCAACTAATTTACGTTTTCTAATCGCTAATTGTTTACGGCTATTGTCCACTGGAACTAATGCTTTGGAATTATCGCGTCTTTTAGTTGACTTACGATCAGATCTTTGGTCGGAATTAGTTTTTGTGTCAATCTTTCGATTATTTTGTTTGTCTCTCAAGGAATAGATTGACTCTTCAATGGTTTCATTTTCACATAAAAGCTTCACTTTTGCCTTTGCGTTAAGGCTGGCCACTCGATGTCCCCTTTTGACCACAGATGACCCATTAGTTTGTCGTTTATCTTTCACTGACTTTGATGGAGATTTGACCTCAACTTTATTCGACTTCTTTTTGGTTTTGGTTGACTTATTTTTATTGGAATTTTGTTTACTTTTTTTACTTTTATTTTTTATACAATTATTTGTCTTAT
This sequence comes from Eupelops torulosus, assembly GCA_034699185.1. Lineage (NCBI taxonomy): Eukaryota > Metazoa > Arthropoda > Arachnida > Sarcoptiformes > Phenopelopidae > Eupelops > Eupelops torulosus. The sequence continues at coordinate 9,765 of JAQGCE010000573.1, forward strand.
TATTGGATTTCATTCCCTTCTTTGTTGTCTTCTTAGCCACCGATGACTTAGTCTTTTTTTTAATTTCTTTATTCTTTGAATTTTCACAGATCTTGTCTAATGTCTTATCTTTATTAACATTAATTGTTTCTGTTTTCACATAATTTCTTAACTTTGCCTTTGAATCAGAAATATTTGATTTTTGGTTTAAATTTAAAGTTTTATTATTCGATGATTTGATGAAATCGAAAGTTGGGAATAATTTTGAACATAATTTGGATTTTGTTGTATTTTGTGAACCATTTCTGAGAACTATTTTTTCGTTTTTTCTATTGTTTGGAAAACAATTAGGATTTCGTTCACAACTTTTAGATTTATTCTTAGTTTTGACCAAATCTTTGTCATTATTTTTCATTTTTGTTTCTTTCTTCTGACTCTCAATTTTACAATTATTTCTAAGACTTCTTTTAATGACTTCTTTCACGGTATCACTGGTTTTCGTTTTAGCCTTTTTAACGATTTCCTTAATCTTCTTAATCTTTGAAGACTTATTGGTCTTATTATCGTTTGACTCCTTTTTTGTAGAGAATCGCAAATTCTTGACATTAGGTTCTGGTTTATGACTCGATTGCTCCCATTTTTTGTCACTAAGTTTCTTATTAATGGAAATCTTTGATTTGGAGACTGTTTTGACGGCTTTTGAATTAATTTTAATTTGTTTGGAACCGCTATTTGAGGACTTAGACACCGATCGTCTCTTATTTGAAAAGGTTTTCTTAATTTTCTCAGCTTTTGGTTTATTCTTATATTTCGTCACTTTTTTGCAAATCATTATTATTATTATGTTTTAAGAGCCTTCCGGAGGCCAACACTTATTACTTGAATCAATAGTTTGGGGCAAAAAAGTGCCAAAAATAGGCTGCAATAAAACACATCCATTAATTAAAATTAGTTTCACTCAACACTTAATTTATACAAAATATAAGAAATTTTGGAATTCAATGGAAATCATTAAAACAAAAATCAGTTAAAATATATGAAAAATAATTAAATTTTTGAATACGTATTGCAAAGATTGCGTTGCACTCAAACTACTATAAAAGCGGTCGTCTGTTTGGCGTTCAGACAAGTTTCCGATGAACTCAACTACTGACTGAACACTACATTAAATGAAGACTTTCCATAGGATAGGATAACATAACCTAAAAAAGCAGAGAACAGATGATAAACAATAAAAGCAAGTTTTGGCTGATATTATGAACTCTACACTAAACGGTCGAATAGTGTGTTGCATAAGTTCAAAGACCTGGGGAGAGGAGTGGAGTGGAGTGGAGCAGCTTGTTTTCAAACATTTTGTTTCATTCGCATTTAAATTATATATTCATCACAACAAAAGTCAATTAATAGACTGCCCTATAGTATATGGCCCATTCATAAATAACGTCAGAGGGGCGTATTGATGGACAGAGGGGTCCAGGAGGTGTCCAATGATGGTAGTCTCAAGTATCGGAGTTGAGGGGTTCAAGAGATAATAGGGATAATAGGGTTAAATTTGCAAAAATTATAATTAAATATCCATTGAAAATCATTGAATATTGTGATTATTAAAGAAATTATAACCTTGCCAAACCTACCAAACCTACCCTACTAACCTAATATACCCTAACCTTACATACCCTAACCTTAATTACCTAAACCTACCCATTAAAATACGTAATTTGTTCTAAAATAACTGTCCAAACACTGTGCTCTTAATACTTATTTTAGGAGTTGTTTTGTTTTAAATTAAATTAAAATTAAACCTTTTGTTTGTTAATTATTTTGATGACTAAAATATGTTCTCTAATAGTTGTTGTCTTCATTA
>JAQGCE010000574.1:0-11585 GCA_034699185.1 Eupelops torulosus
CCACATTTTGTCCAAATTTTCGACTTTAGGGGGGATATTTTGATTATCCCCCCCTTGTTCATCCCTGTTAAATATCATCATTTAAATAAAAACCCATCCCTAGAATTTTGGCCGAAAATCCGCCATTTTCCTATACCTTACCCCCTTCCCTGGAGCGGACGAGCTTGGCTATCCCGGATTAATTCTATACTCAGTTTGTCTTCAAATATACAGAAGAGTTTACAAATAAATTAATATAAATTTAAAATAAGAAAGTTATAAAAAGTAAAACTATTAAAATCATAATTTTCTTAACCCAGTTAAAAATGATTTAAAACTTTCCGTTTGTTTGAGTGAGACTTTAATTTTAAACTATTCTGTATCATTTGAATACATAGAATATAAAAATTCAATTCAATTATATCCTAAAAATCTGTAAAAATCTTTAAGAGATATCTTTATAAAATTACCAGTGTAATTAATATAATTCAAAATCATCCACTATAATCCATTTCAATTCAATTAGCCTCGATAAAAAAATTTTAGTGCTAAAATTCAAAAATAAGTTACTTGTGCTACAGCAATGCGAAAGGGGGTATAGCCTAAATGCCCCCTAATTTTTTGGTCTAGAGTTACCCCCTAGTTTGGTCTCGAAACTACCCCCCCCCCCCCAGGAAAACTTTGGTACAAAAATCCTGTAAAAATGTAAACTGTACTAAAAAAAAAGGTGGACAAAATTTTTCAGAAAGTTTAACATTACGTCTATGAACAGATACTAACTAGGTCTGGGAAGGTTTTCAAAATTTTTGGGACCCCATCTATTTCGAGGAGTTTCCGCATCCTTGCTTATGCTAGTTCAAACAAACCATTTTATTTTTAAAAATTTTAATATTATTCTGTAATAAAAAGAGTCCAAACCACCAATAAATTAAAACTCATTCCAAAATAACTAGTAAGATCTTATTTAAATTTTAAATAACTTGATTAATTTTGACAATTATTTCAAAATTATTAACTAGAATGATGTTAGATTATTCTGAAGATATAAAAATTGAAGAAAAAAAAATAAAAAGATATTAAAATACTTAAAAATAGAAAAGTAAAGTTTTCAGTAATTTTAATTAAAATTTTTGAGTCTTACTCGTTTTTTGGATGGCTGTTAATATTAAATTACATTAACTTTAAAAAACTTAAAAAAAATTAAATTATTAATAACTAATTCTCATTATATCTTTTGTGGATAGTATTGGAAAAATAGAATGAGAGAAATTTGAAAACTTTCATTTAAATCCAATAAAATTAACATGCTCATTGATTAAATGGTCCTAGTCACTTAAATCATGTTTTCTAATTAGCTAATGTCTCTTAAACTGAAGATAATGAAGAGTCTTCTAATTAGTGAACTGAACTGAACCTTAAAAATATATTTACATTTGTGTCAAATCCATTAAAACATAACTGAAAATATTGTTTTAATTAATAAACTTTGATTAAAAACTAAATGATTGAAATTGTTTGACTTTAGCTTAAATTTGAAAACAAGACAATCAGTTTATGTCCTCATTTATATCTTCTCATAAAAAGGAAAATCGATTTCACGCTATTTTGTCAATATTTGATTTAAGAGAGTAATTAAAAATAAGTTTTTGAGTAGAATTCAATAGTAGTAGCGGTACTGTAGTGGCATAAAAGTACCTCTCAACAAAATGACATTAATTTCATTGAAAACTAGATACTTTCTTTTTTAGCAGTAATTTTGTCAAATTAAAAATTTTCAAAATTCAAACCATTTCTTCAAAGTCTACAAAAATATTTTCATAGATTATTCGTAAATAATTAAATTTATTAAATCAGATTTTTGTCTAAAATCTTGTAAATTCTTAGGAAATTGTAGGCGATTATTGCTTAGAGCCTTTAATTTTTCACTAGGATAACCTTAATTAGCTAAGCATGTAATTTGATAAAATATAGGGCCCTTCTTTACCATAATTCTTACATATATGTCCACTTTTTACACAATAATTCAGAGTTTCAAAAGCATGGGTTTGAGGGTTAGAGGTCAGAGGGTTAGACCATAGACTTAGAAACAAAAGTGATTGTCTCAGATCTAGAATCCTAAAAGACCGAGGAATAGAATATATAGACTAAATACGTATAGTATATGCATATAATCTATTTAGTGGTACAAAATGGAGACTTACACTTAGAAATTTGAGTTTAATAAGAAGATAATCCGATAACTCCAGTTTCAACATAAAAGTTATACCCTTATAAACCTTAGACAATAACAAGTTAGCATATAAAATCTTTATCTGCGCCTAGCCACATACATGACCCGAAATGGTCACTTAAAAACAAGTAAAGATATGTCTTCACTACACTTAAGATGACCACACTTAGAAATACTTTTTTAATGATTCATGAATTTGAATAAAAGATGATAGATATAAATGTTAATCATATAAAATTCATCTTCATATTGCTATTTAGAATTATACTGTAGTGAGAAAAAAAACATATTATTCTCTTTATATTTAGTTTTCTATGAATTCTTAATTAATATTATTTTTTTGCTGGAATTGAATGAAACTAAAGAAAACCGAAATTAAATGTTGTTTTATATATCATTTTATGCTTTAAATTGATATTTGATTAGAAATATTTGACTAAAATTCCTGAAATATTTTAAGAGAATAGGATATAACGAGGAATACCTTACGAACATTGTTGTAATGTCTCAATCGGTAGAGTATTTCTAAAATTAGTGGTCGTGAGTGACAGGCAAACAAACAAACAGACAAACCAAACAATGATTTACTTATTTATCTCAAGTAATTGCAATTTTCTAATCAATTGCATTGTTTTTCAATTAGAATAAAATTATATAACTTATTGACAATTTTCAAAGTTATCAAGTTTCAAGTTTATATCAATTTAATAATGGTTTTTAATGGACTAAAAAGCTTTTTTCCTAATCATTTGAATTGTTTTAATGTATTTTATAATAAAAGAAATCACTTATGTGTTGGAAAACACATAAAAGGCTGACATAAATTTTGAAATTGTTTTTCTCAAATCGATAGTGGAGTGAAAGTTGTCAGTTGCAACTTGTAATTCAGTGAATGACAAGATAAACCAATTAAGCAAATAAACTTATTAATTTTCATCTGAAATTCAATATTACGACTAAAATTCTGGTTTAGAGGCTCTTTGAATAAAGTTTGGCTTATTTTTTATATCTGTATAGAAATGGAAACATTTGTGGGAAGTTTTATTAAAATTGAATGCAATAAATCAGTTCTCTTCAAATTACTACTGATTTTATGGATTGGAGTTTCATTGGATGTAACGTTAGTGAAGTGTACGCCAGCGCTCAGCCATTCAAATAGAGCCACATATATGGCACCGATCGAAGAATTAAATCCTTTTCCTCAAAGATCATATCGTTCTATAATTAGCACACTTTCCACTCTAACTGATGATCGCAAACAAGAAGAGGACGCTTCCAAATCAAGTAGTGAACAAATCGATTATGATGACAGAGAATCATCCCTTCAGGACATAACCCATTCGTTGAGTCTCTCCCCCGCAAGTTATCAAAGATTAGGTTTATCGATGCGTAGGCCCCCACAAAAGGCATACAGAAGAATGTCTAAGAAGGCGTTGAGTCTATTCGCACACTGGAAGCCATCGCACTATACCTCTAATGAAGACGATTCTCTGGCCTCCGATGTCATCAGTGCTGTGGCGCGCGGACACACCAGACCAATGGGTGGACCTCTTAGATGGGGACGACGATGAAGAGCTGTTTTAGGAAAACTGAATGACTGTTCAAACGATTGGCTTAGAGTTTGGTCTACATTATAATCAAACACATTTTGTTTTTGAATTTTAATTTATTTTTCTTTTCAAACTTCAATTTTTTGGATTTTTTGATTAATGAGTCAAAAATTTTCATTTTATTTATATTTAAATCTATAAGTAATTAAATTATTAAAATTTTTTTATTTAAAAAATTTCTTTGATATCTTATCTTTTAATAATGTAATTCATTTTCTTAGTTATAGTCTTGAGTCAAACTTTGACTATAATTTTCATAATTGTTTTAAATTGTGTTTATCTCATAATCAAAATTCTTAATTATTGTTCATTATGTGAGTCATATGTAGAATAATTATAAGTCAATATATTATTATTATTATTATTATTATTATTATATCAAACAAATTGTGATCGAATTGAATGTTAAGTAATTTATGTTATTATTTGTTTAATATATTATTAAATTTTTTAAACCTCTCTCGAAATACCGATTAATCCTTGAATTTGTTTCCTTTGATTCTTTGATTTACGCTTTGCTTCACTTGAAATGAATTAAATAATACCACGTTTCCAATAAGACATTCAATTGGTGGCCATTTAGAGTGAAGAATGTATTCCCAAAGCAAAGAGTTGGAAGAAAACTCGAGAATTGCTAAGAAACCAATACTATAGATAATAAATATTTATTTAGAAAATACTTCCTTCCCTTTGAATTAATGCTTAGATCTGAGAAAATGTTGGACTAATCGAAGAATTTCTTAAATAAGATGATTCTTTGATATTTAACAGCTCTTCACACAATTTTATTTTTATTTCTCCATTGATTTTATCTGTTCTTCAAAACCTGAATCAATTGAAGAACATATTAAATACCAATTTTGAAAATTTCGCAAAAAAATGATTCAACAATAATAATCAGACAGAAATCTTAACCAAGTTTAAATTCAAGAGTCTTTACTTTCAAAGAGAATGTTTTTTTACTGAATTCAATTATATTTTAGATCTAATCAAGACTTATACCAAAAAATAGGATTGAATTTCTTTGGGTTTTTATGGAATAAATTATATTCAAAAACACTTTTTTAGGGATAAAATGAAATTCGATTTTTGAAGAAAAAAATTTCTTTTAAGAGAAAAACATTTATGTTTTGATATTAAGATTAGATATGGATTAGAGTTAACGCATCACTTAATCCACGACACCATTCAATACGAGTTTTATATTTAAAAATCAATATTGAGATCAAACCCAACTTCAAAAAAAGTATATTCTTTGCATATTTTGGTAGAGATTCTACAGGTTTTACACTCTATTTAATGAATGCAAAATTGAAAAACACAATCTCTATATATCTAGAATCTAGATCATTCTAATTAAAAATTAATACTAGTAAGAATAACTAATGGTCAAGAAATAATTGATGAAGAAAAAAGTGTTTACTTGAAGGACTAAAAAGTGTGGTATTTTTGATCAACTCTTTCATTGATTGCCATTAGTTTGGAGTCAATACACAATTTGTTACGAACTGTAAAATAGAATATAGTTTTAGTGATCGCTTCAATTGATTCAACTTTTTTTTGAAAACAAAAACAAAACAATTTTAAGAATTTTTATCTGAATTTCATTTGAAAATAGAAACAAATATTTTGTTCACATTTTTAATAGAAATCATTGAATCGGTATTTAAGATGACTTTAAAGATGTGTCGATCGCTTCTGATTGAAACGATTAGTTTATCAGATCAGTCGTTATCTTCAATCGGTGAAAGTGTGTCCGAAACGATTCGAGTGGCCATAAATCGTGTGACCGAAAGATCAATAATAACTCATTTAATCGCTTATTTGATTGACATTCAAACGAAGCAAATCTCAAGACTGTTGGCCATAAAATCGAAACAATTTTCTTCCGAATGTCTCTCAAAATTGTCTTCACTGAAGAGACCGAAGAAGCAATTGATAGCCAATCAAAACATTTGTGAAAATATCGCAAATATTCTGAAAGACATCAAAGAATCGATTAAAAACTCAAATGAAGTGACAAAAACTGAGTTGACGTACATTTCGGGCAGAGATCTCGAAGAAGTGATCGACGACTTCACCTTTGCTTTCGAAGTACAACAAATCGACTCTTCATTTCTTTCACAGGTATTCATCATTTTATCTCAAATTTCAATCTCAATAATGGTTTAAATTTTCAGATAAATATTGTTATAATTAAACCGAGTGTTGGCACAAATGTGTCCTTTGGATACACATCTTCTGATTTTAATGGAATTCCCGAAGAATTGCGACCATTACTCGAAATACAGACAATTGAAGACAAAGAGATCTCAATCAATGGTTATTTCAAAGTGTGGTTACACGACCTCAACATCGAATCCGAAAGAGTTCGCATTAATTTTAACTCAAAAACAGGACATCATATGAGTGGAGAAAAACTTGTCATAAGGTGTGACCTCAGAGAAGCCATAATTGATTTAAATCGACTGCCAATCGATAAAAGCGGTAAAGCATTAAATTTTAGACAAATTCAAACCATAGAGAGTTTGTCAAACATTTGTGAGACAAACGGTTGCTATGAATTGGAAATATTGGGTCTAATAAGTCGTTTAGGTCTTTGTGAGTCAATATTATTCGGCATTCCATACATTCTGTCCGCCACTCGTTCTTCAGAACTAGAACTCAATGAAATGGAACTCAATTGTCAACGATTTCAGGCTTTGATTCAAGTATTGAATGAGAAAAATGCTGTAATTGTATTAAAACAGAAAATACAAAACAATTGTCTGAAACGTCTCTTCGTATTGATGTCGTCCACAAATTCAAAAACATTGCTTATGAAAGAGATGGCCACTAAAGAACTGGTTTTACCTTATTTTACCGATAGTTATGAGAAAATGTGTTCTAAGAGTCCAACAAAACCAATAATTGATTCGATTAGAAGTAATTTGTCTGACATTCCTTCCGCTGATATCCTTAATCCTCTTTACATCAAAACTAATTTATTCGATATTTTATAAAACAATAATATTTTTGAAGTCTTGTTCTAAAAAATGAGAGTTTTGTCGAAAGTTTTATAATTTATTAAATCGAATATTATTTAAACAAATTGTTTCACTCAATAGAGTTAATTAATTCAAATGATTGGATACTAAATTGTGTCAATTATTTGTTTAATTTGATAAAGTTTATAATCTCTAAATTGATTTTTTATTATTAGAATGAGTTAACGTTCAGATTATTCTACTTTTGTTCAGATGTCTGTTCCCTTCATTGATATTTTGTAGGCATTGAAACGAAATATTTTTAATAAAATTTTTATTGTTTTGAATTCCTGTCCTCTGATTGTGTAAATCCCTCTCAAAGTTTGCTATTAAATACCGATTAAATATACGAATCCCTTAAGTCTTGACTTCTGAAGTTCTGAGTCATTTAGATCTTATAAATACTATGAATCAGTTCTAAACTTATTAATAAAAGTAGTGTTGTTTTAATGTAAAACTGTGTACTCTTTCAACTCTGCACTTCTTTGGCCTACAATTTAATTAAGGGATTAACAAATTTTATAAAAATATATAAAATAAACACTAATTAATAATAATTAATATTAATTAATAAAATAAAACTTTTGATAATTATTTTTTAATTAAATTAATTTTGATAAAGAGATCATAAAAACTAGAGTAAAGTCTTATAATCTGTCAATTAGTGACCAATCTCTTTTAATTTGTTCTAGAATTTATGATGATAAACAATTTAATGAGCAAAATTAGAAATCTCTCCTAGGTCTATAATTTCAAAGTGGACTCAAATAAATAACGTCGCAAATAATGTTTTTAATAACAAATATGGCTTCAAATCAATTGTTTATTTTTATTTAATTGATTTGAATTTAAAGTGAGTCTTGTTTTGAAATTTAATTCAAATTCAATCAAAATGTTATTTAATTCAAACCAAAATTCATTTTCAAATTATTTTATTAAAACAATCCGATACTCAAAACACTAATTTAAGTGAAATTAAATAAGTGTCACTAATTATAACGAAAATGGGTGACATTCTTCGTGAGTGTGATATAGACAGAGCTCCATCGCCTGCAAGACTTGAATATACTTCAGAAAAACACCCGCGACTTATATTAGAATCACTAAATGTTTTGCGCCGAAGGCGTGAATTATGTGATGTGGTCCTAATTGTGGCCAATCGCAAAATATTAGCCCATCGGGTGGTTCTCTCCGCATGCAGTCCATACTTTTTAGGTATGTCCTCAACTATTATTTGTTTCGTTTATCATTAATTGTTTTTACCGATAGCTATGTTTACGGGAGAATTAGCCGAAAGTCGTCAGACGGAGGTTATTATCCGAGACATTGATGAACAAGCAATGGAACTGTTGGTAGACTTCGCCTATTCTTCGCATATAGTTGTGGAAGAGGCGAACGTACAGGTGTTACTTCCAGCCGCGTGTTTGCTTCAAATGTCTGAAATTCAAGACGTTTGCTGTGAATTCCTTAAAAAACAATTAGATCCCAGCAATTGTCTCGGTATACGAGCCTTCGCTGACACCCATTCCTGTCAAGAGTTACTACATTTCGCCGATAAGTACACTCAGGACAGGTTTCAAGAAGTGATTGAAAACGAAGAATTCCTTCTTTTGCCGGTTAACCAATTGATTGACATTATATCCAGCGATGAATTGAATGTTAGGAGTGAAGAACAGGTGTACAGTGCGCTCATGCTTTGGGTCAAATACAATGTTCCCGAAAGACGCCAACATTTAGCACATGTCTTACAACACGTAAGGCTCTCCCAATTGACCGCTAAGTTCTTAGTGGGAACTGTTGGGTCAGATCTTTTAATCAAAAGCGATGAGGCGTGTCGTGACCTCGTAGATGAGGCCAAGAACTATCTATTACTTCCACAGGAACGGCCTCTGATGGTCGGTCCCCGATTTAGAGCCAGAAAACCAGTCAGAAGAGGAGAAGTCCTTTTCGCAGTTGGGGGCTGGTGTAGTGGAGATGCCATCGCTAGTGTTGAACGATATGATCCACAATCTAATGAATGGCGAATGGTTGCCCCCATGAGTAAGAGAAGGTGTGGCGTTGGCTGTGCTGTACTCAATGACTTGTTATATGCCGTCGGTGGACACGACGGTCAAAGTTATCTCAATAGTATTGAGAGATATGATCCGCACACAAACCAATGGTGTGGTGACGTCGCACCCACCAGTTCTTGTCGTACATCTGTAGGAGTGGCCGTTTTGGACGGATTTCTTTACGGTTTGTCATAAGAATTAATTAATCAATTGATTAATAATCTGTTTTTGAAACAGCGGTTGGGGGTCAGGACGGAGTCTCGTGTCTTAATTTTGTTGAAAGATATGATCCACAAACTAATCGATGGAATAAAGTTTCGGGAATGAGTACAAAACGATTAGGAGTAGCGGTAGCTGTGCTCGGAGGCTATCTCTATGCCATCGGTGGCTCTGATGGAACCTCACCATTGAATACAGTTGAGAGATATGATCCACGAACAAACCGTTGGTGTCCGGTGTCACCGATGGGCACTCGAAGAAAGCACTTGGGGTGTGCCGTCTATAATAATATGATATATGCTGTGGGCGGTAGGGATGACACCACAGAACTCAGTTCTGCCGAAAGATATAATCCTCAGTCAAACCAATGGCAGCCAATTGTAGCAATGACTTCACGTCGATCGGGGGTTGGCTTAGCCGTAGTAAATGGACTTCTCTATGCTGTCGGAGGTATTCTTCAACTTTTAGTGATCTTAATATTTAATTATTTGCATCCAATTAGGTTTCGACGGATCTACTTATTTGAAGACAATAGAAGTTTATGACCCGGAGAAGAATCAGTGGTGTCTGTGCGGGTCTATGAATTATAGAAGACTTGGAGGTGGAGTCGGTGTCGTTCGTATACCACATTTAGAGACGTATTTTAGATAATCAGAACTGAAATCGATTCCTATTATTTAATCAAAAAATTTGGCTCCGATGGTATGGAAAGGTATGGAATAAATTAAAATAAAATAATCTGTTAATGAAAGCCATTACTGTTTGATTTATGGTCAGTTTTAACGCAAATATCATTTTTAGATTTTTTTGTTGAATATTTCTGTAAATAATTTATTATTAAAGGAATTAATTTTTGTTAATTCATTAAAAAAAAGATATTCTCAGAAATTCATATATTTTTTTAACACTTGTTTTTGAATGTCATTTGATTTATGATTGAAGTCGTGAATAATCATTAATTTTTATTAAAATCGATTCAATACTTTCGATTCAAAGTTAGTTGAAATCAGTTTTTGAAAAAAATGTATCAAAAATTGGATCAAAGCTCGGATTCAAATGATTTTATTGAAGATATTTCGATTCCATATATCGGAAGTTTACCTCAAAGACTAATTGTCGGCAGTTTTATTGAAATATTGGGTAAAATGGATGAAAATGTCGATAATTTTACAGTTAATCTGTTGACTGATTCGGATGACATCGCTCTCCACTTCAACGCCCGATTCAAAGAAGATTCTATTGTAAGGAATTCCCGAATTAGTAACGACTGGTGTAATGAAGAACGAGAAACAATGAAAATGCCGTTTGAAAGGAACAGGAGTTTCACTTTGATTATAAGCGTTGCTGAAAATGCTTATCGTATTTATATTAATGGCATTCATTTCGCAGATTTTAGTCACCGATTGCCGTATAATAGCGTCGCCTCCATTGGTATTGAGGGAGAAGTCCAAGTATTATGGATTAAATGCGATCAAATGGATTCCAATCACAACTGGGATGCATTTTCACACACGTTGTCTTCTAAACCAGTGACACAACAGCCCCACGAACTTCAAACCTTTTATGAGCCTAAATTTCCGTTCGTCGAAGAGATTATGGGTGGTCTTCGAGAAGGAATGGTTTTGTCAATCATAGGTCGTCCCATATCTAATAACGGCAAATTCGATATAAATCTGGTTCAAAACAGTCCAGATTCTAAGGGCATTCCAAACATTGCTCTTCATATAAGCGTTAGATTTGGAAAAAAAAGTGAAGAATCACTCGTTGTTCGCAATTATCGATTTGGTGGCGAATGGGGTACTGAAGACAGATATTGCACTGAATTTCCATTCACTCCCGAAAAGATATTTGATATGAGAATAATAGTGGACAGCCATCGCTTTATTATTGTCATAAATGGCAAGAATTTCACCGAATTCCCTATTCGTTTGTTTCCACTCTCAGACACCAATCAAATCGAAATTATCGGAAATTATCTTAAATTACTTTCCGTTAGATTTTAGACTCGGAATCAAAATATCAAATATTTATTCTCAAAACTATTTTATTTTAACTCTTTTATTGTATAATAGAAGTTTATGACCCTGATAACATTCAATAGTTTCAATATAATCTATAGACGACTCGGAGATGGAGTCGCCGTCGTTCGTATACCGCATTTAAAGACTTATTTAAAATAATTAGAACTGCTATCGATTCCATTATCAGTCTTATTATTTAATTAAATGGTTTGGCCTCTGATAGTATAGAAGGGGATGGAATAAAAACTCTTAACGAAAACAATTTTTATTCTGATTCATGGTCATTTTTATAGCAAATATCATTTTTGGTTATGAAGTCGTGAGTAATTTCTATTTTTAGCCTCTCCTTACACGGAATCCTTAGGCGGGGACTCATTTGTAAAATTAAGAATTATTTCTTTAGATTCAGTGTTTGTTGAAATCAGTTTGAAAAATGTCTGAAAGCCTTG
>JAQGCE010000575.1:0-11581 GCA_034699185.1 Eupelops torulosus
CTCTTAAAATGAGAAAAATTTGTAGGCGAGCGAAGCGAGGCTGCAAATTTTATAACCCCCCTGTTTAACCAGATTTTCTTGGCTTGATAACTCTTCATGATAAGGGTGTAAATGTAGTGTCCATTGGCTTTGAGTCAAACCTTGTTTATTATTAATTCTGTTCTGAAAGGCGATGAATCCCCGGGTGTTCTGTCAGATGATGGGCTAACTCCTGACACTCCTACCGATGGACTTGAAGCTGATGACAGTGAGATCACTTCAAACATTCCATGGCTTAGAATTATGTCGACCATCAATACAATTATGACTTTTCAGTGCACTCATCAGCAGTACTGTCAATCCAATTGTTATCGTCGTATAATGCGGTCCAGTTCTCGACTAATAAAAGCTGTTCAAAAGGTGTATACAGAAGAGGCGCCTCCAACTCAACCAGAATTGGTATCACTTAAGCTCTTTGAAGACAAAGAGGATGCCGCTAAGAAAGAAAAGAAGCTTAAAAAGATAGTAACCGGTCCCTCTTCACCCATACGCAGAAAAATATCTGTCGGCCATAATATCGATAAAGAAAGTCATGGCCACCACTCCATACACAGTAGTACTACATTTTTGGCACATAATATTGATATTGAAGCCGGAACTTCCGAAACAGATGATCCGCGAAAGACTTTCATAGAAGTGGCGAACAATAAATCTCTTATTAAACGAGAAGATAATCCGACCCTTAAATATGTGAACAGTCAGGTCAAGAATCCCTTTGGAGCACCCATTTCAATGTTAGTAAAGGGAGCACTTGTTTTGCCCCAATCAGACTTCGAAGATTTAATGCATTTATCCTGGAATTTGATTTTGGAAGATGACCCCGAATTATGTGCGGCGGCATCAGTGGCTCTAATAATGTGTGCCCTCAAGTTTCCCAAACTGGTTAGTGATTTGTTGGAGAAGGAGCTCAACCATGAAAATCCTCTCCAGAGAACTGTTGCAATCAATAAGTTTTATAAAATTTGGAGCAATAGATACCAGTTTTGGCCTCGACTTGAAGAGGGGGCACATCTCTATTTGAAAGTGCCGCCACCGGCAATAGAATTCACTCTTCCATCTCCGAGAATAGCTTTGGAATCGATACAAGTTGTGGACCCGCCATATATGCCGGTCACAAAATCCAAAGTGGAAGAGGTGACAATAAACCAGGAGCCACAGATTCAGCGTTCATTTGTGGCGGCCACCAAAACTCGCCGAAAACAACAAATAGAATTAGTGGCCAAAGCATTACAGGATCAGGAGGACAAACTCAGGGAAGAGCGCGAGAATTATCGTATTTCTGCCGTGCCCATTACTCTTCAGGCAGCTTATGAACCGGCGCTCTTTCATACCGTTGAAGAACATGAAGGGGAAGACGACGAAATGGATAGAGTGCCCACACATCACATACAGGTTTGTCTCAAGTGTTAAAATGAGTGAACATTATTTGATAATTGTTTGTTTGGATGTGTCAGTTGGCACAGGCAGTCTTTCCTTCAAGTTTGTGTTCGGCTGCGGTCACAATAATAAATCTTTTGGATGACCCACAAGTCAGTGCTGATGGCAGTGCTGTCTACGAAGTAGCATATAAAGTGATCTGGCACTGTCTCGTTGAAGATCCGGCTCTATTTTTGCGCCATTTTCTCGAAAGGTTGACCCGAGAGAAACAGTCCGTAAATTTCCAGATTTTAAGAAGACTGATCCGGTTTATGCCTCGACTTCCAGCACAGGCAGCTTTCACTCTTTATAATTATATGATTGGGTTTGTAATGTACCATGTTAGGGCACCCGTTGAAAACAGTCAAGAAGTGATTGCAACTGTTTTATCAATTTTATGGCTGGTTGTGCCCAATGTTCATGGATTGTTCCTCAAAGATTTAAAGCAAGTGCTGCGCAAAGAGCAATGTGACGCCTCTTTGCTCATCACAGCTAACGTTCCCAGTGCTAAGAAGATCATAGTTCATGGTCCTGATGCCAGTGTCATCCCTTCCCAATTTCCAATACATGAAGACACACAGTTCTCACAAATACTGACCGATAGTTTGGATTTCTTTGGAATCGATGAAAACGAACAGAATGAATACTTCCTGGTTGATTCCAAGACAAGTATTTATTTTCATTTAGTTTTTATTCTTCTCAAAGATTTATTCCAATTGTTTGACCATTAGATCAAATGCATAATTTGAATGCATTTGTTCGGGACTTTTACTTCTTCAAGCGGTCACAATATCCACAAATATCTTTGGTTCACATGAATCCGAACGAAGCGTTTGATAAACTTCAGAGACAAGCCTTCACTCTTCAGTTCGTCGAATTGGGAAAAGTATGAGCACTTCCACTATCTATCCATTTCTTGTTCTAATGATTTGTTTTTTATCTCTAAGTCTTTGATGAGTTTATCTCTAATAAAGTCTTCATTTCTGGGTATCCAAAGAGTTCTCTTTCTTCACGAAGAACTCATGAAATTGCCGTCATTTCCACGAAAAGCACTCGAAGCCAATTTCAGTCTATATTCTGGTCCTACTGGTGAAGAAGTGCTCGGAATGGACACACTTCACAAATTAGTGTGGGTCAAATTGGTAGCAAGAATGTTTGAAGCAACAAGTGGATTCTTCGCCAATTCAGCAGATATTCACCTCTTTCTGAATGTAGTGAACGGCGCTCTCATACTTCATTGCGAGAATGCATCGATGTTGAGATTATGTATGGCCACTTATATTAATGCTGCGCATCAATTTCGAAATATCTTTGCCTTTAATGGTTATCTTCTTATTATTCCAACAATTTGTCGAATTTATTCTAACCATCAGACAAATGGACTGCTCTGTCGTACCATTGAATTTGTTTGCAGACAATTTTATATTTTACACCGAAAACCATTTGTTTTGCAAATGTTTGGTGCGATCGCACCCATACTTGACTTGGATTTGTCATCAAATTTCGGTGACGCCAGTAAAGTTCAACCAAGAGCATTCTTCCAATTATTACAATCATTGGAAAAGTATATCGTTGACCCCTTGGATATCCTCGAATTGGTTGAAGCAGAAAAGCCATTGAAGGCATTAGACTTCTGTTACCAAATGGATGCGGAAACACTCACTGTGTTGGACGCCATATCTCTTTGCGTTACAGTTGTCTCATATGCGGCCGACACGGAAAGAGGTCACCAAATGTTAACTGTATTGGAAGCAATACTACCCTTACATCTCAAACATATGCAAACTCTAACTACAAAGAAGGAGACTCCGGGAGGGCCGCGAACTGAATTGCAAATGATTCATAACGTCTCTGTTTGTATGAAAACTCTGATTTATAACTCGGAGGCTCTGACCAGGTATCTTATCTGTCTGTCTGTCTGCCTGTCCTCATTTGTTGCTACTTGTCGGCCACTACTACCTTAATGTTTATATTGTTTAATAGGAACTTCACGGGACCGCAAAGAGCTATAGATTTGAGAGGTTCTAGCATTAAAAATGCTTCAAAGGGAGCATACAGTCCTCCCATTGAGATCGACGACGACAGTCATTCCAAGTGAGGATCAAATTATTAAACTTTTCAGATCCAAAGGTAATAATAATGTTATCAGTGCTAATATGAATAGGTATATGCCCGACAACTACTATCAACAATCTTCTCGTAATCGCCAAACTTATCAATATTCGGACACAAGTGATGGCGAACTCATGCGAACAGAATTCCGTCGACCGCGGGATGTGTTACTTAAAGTAGTGGCCGAATTCCTGAGCAGAAGTACTGCGCGTTTATCTGATTTGAGTAAAAAACTGCCGGATTTACATCAAAAGGGATCCACTTATGAATTATTAGATGTGAAGTGCCATTTGAGACTCGCAGAGATAGCACACAGCCTACTGAAAATGGCTCCATATGATCCGCCAACTATGGCCTGTAGGGGTTTAGTCAGATATATGAATGAGATATTACCAAATAGTGAGTGGCGTCAGGAACAGATGAGACCTGCTCTTATTATGGTCTTAAGACGATTAGACAAAACATTCACCAAAATAGCCAAGAAGTCAGCCATAAAGCGATCGACTGATTGGGAAGCAGCCAAACGACTGCTTAAAGGGGTTTACTTGACTTTCGTCAAACACCCATATATTGTTCACTTACCACATCTCAAGTCATTGATATCTGTTTGTCAAAATATTGTTCTGGGAGACCAGGCTCATGGTCCAGCCGAGAGTGCATCTACTCTACCCTCTTGGGCAGTGGCACTCTCACAATCGTCACCTCCAGGTTTGTTAAATATATTCTTGCAAATAGTGAATGAGCTCAGAATAGCTCAGAATAGTCTGATTTATAGACGAATAGACAACTTATTTATCAAAAATATATATAAATAGAGTAACTGTTAATTGATTTATGACTACTATTGACTAAATACATGTATTTGAGAACACCATAACAAGTCTACTTAAGTTCGCTTTAATTAAATTATTCGTAAATAGGGTTTACATCAGTGGCCGTACGTTTGATAGCAATGCAAATGCTTCAGTTGGGAGAAACACAGACCCTGGAGACCGTCTGCAGCGGCGCCTTCTCTTCACCTGAAAAAAGCGAAATCTATTTAATGAATTTGATTTATCCGATGTGTATTCGGATCAGTAGTGGACTCAAAGAAGTACCAAAACTCAGACAATGCGACATCAATTTCACTCTCACTGTTATCCTAAACACTTTAAAACCTATTCCTTCAAAACCAGTCAAAGGAAGTGATTCATCTTCAGGTTTGCAGCAAATGATGTATAGCTCATTGCACCAAGTTGGATTCTTAGGTCAATTTCTTTATAACTCTTGTCAAACACTTATTAATACGTTTTTATTACTTTCAGGTTTGAAAATAATGATGGTTTGCTTCGAACGCCAATTAAATACAGAGTGGTATCGGATATCAAAGAGTATCCGTGAGTTGGGCTCTAAAATGCAGGGAGGAATCACTCTTTGGAACTTCTTGGACTTTGTGGTCACTTATAGAACACCACTGTTTCTCCTTTTATTTCCAGTCATTAAATGCAAATATTTGTTGAAAATCTGTGACAACGATCAAGAATATAATTACCAGCAACAAATCAAAGACAAAATGATGGGAATTGGTTTACCACTCAATAGATCTAAAGGTCTGACATTTAGTTATCAATACATTAATTATAATTTGAATCGATTTTAGGCCAACTCTTAGTGAGTTTAATGTCTGAAATGCGAACTTTGAGAGAAGAGCTTATAAATAGGAAGGCTGTGACCAGTGTTGAGGAAAGGAATAAGTCAATAATTCCTGACCAAGGCAGTAGTGAGCGACAACCTGAGGGTCGTCTTAGTTTTGCATTTAACCAAATGGCTGCCAGTGCTTCCAAAATATCAAACATTAGTTCATCGAATTCTAACGCTCAACAAAGTGGTCAACAAAATTCAGGAGAAGGAGAGTCTGTTCCAACGCCAACCACTTCAAAGCCCTCACTTTTAAGAGGATTGAGTTTTCGTTTGAGTGGTAAAGAGAGCCGACTGTTTCCGCCTCGTAATCAAAGCGTCAAATTGTCGTCCACTCGTGAGAAGAAAACAATGGAAGGATTCCTCAGAAGAACAAGTTACCCTGATCCTAAAGAAGCCTTTGACAGAGGTTTTAACATTAACTTTGAATAAAATCAATAATTAAAATATTTACTTAATTTTATCAGAACTACAAAAGGAAACCCAAAGTCAGGCACAGTCTGAGCCAAAACTATTTAGAAAGTCAACCCTTCACATCAAAAGAGGGTCTAAGAAAGGAATGGCCTCTCAAAACAGTTCGTTTAGTGGGCCCAGCATTGAAGCCCTAACCGAAGGCGTGACCGTTGATGACGATCAGGAGATCAGAACAGCGATTGCCAGAAAGCTGTCAGGAGGAGAGGGATCAGGTGCTTCGCGATCGGACAGCCCTGATGAGGAAAGACAAAATAAGCACAGACTCCAACGTCAAAAGGCTCAGAGCAGAAAAACATTTAGATTCCGAAAGTCCAGACGCGGCGCAGGATTTCTGAATAAAGAGGACCCCGAGGGTAATGTCGAGGAAATACCACTGACCAGCACTAAAGACAACACTTCGGATGCCAATAAAGAAGGCAAAGAAGAAGTGGCGCTCGCAGAGGAAGAGAGCTCTTCCATAATTGAGAAAAGTCGTGAAAAAGAGGATAACAACAGTACTTCAACGGGTCTTTTGTCGCCCAAAGACTTTAGAAACGATTCAAATGAATCATTGAACGAATGTTCGGCTCTTTTGCCGAACGAAGAGATCAGAACCTCGAGTGATGCGAATGAGACGAATCTTACGCTCTTTCCATATGTTGATGAAGACGTTTAAACTTTTGAAAACGAATTAAGTTTCCATTGATTTTATCCAAAATTTTATTCAAATTAAAAAAGTGTTAACTCTTTGGTTGATTTCCCATTATTTTTGATTAGAAAATGTATTTTATGTTAATTTTTATAATTTATTTAATGAATAAAATTTAAATTTTCTCATTTGAATAGAATTTGTTATCAAAAATAAACGATTGATTTCCGCTTAAAACAAATTATTGTCTGTATTTTGAATACTTCTTCTGCAGTTCGAGGAGTTCGTCGTGACAGACAGCGTCTTCTTCGGTAACCACTTCCAATTTGAGTCCCTCATCGATCCATTTGATGGCTTCAGAGTACTTCTTCTGAGCAATTAATACTTTGCTGATCCACAACTGATTACTGATCCACTGGTGTTTCAATTTGTCAGCTTTCATGACTGCTTCGTACGCCTCCTCATAAGTTGACTCAGGAGGTGTTCCAAAGAAGGTGGCAGCAATCTTCTTTTCCATCCAAGTAAGTCCGGCCACTTCATAACACCAGCGGCCATACATATGATGCATAAGCATATCATTTGGTTCAATAGAGACAACGATGTCGGAGTGTTTCTTAAATTCGTGTCCATATTGTATGCGCTCTTTTGTGCCAACGAATGGTGCTATTCGGCCGACAGACGCGCAATACCTGTGCAATCATTGATTAAATTACTGTCTCTTTTAAATGGGTTTAATTGATAATATTTATTGGATTTATTGAATAAATATTAATATAATCTTTGAACTCGTGATAAGTGATTCATAAGTTGTAATCAAAAGTAATGTAATAATTAATAACTTCTGACATTTTCTTCTGGCAAACAGTTAGACCACAATTGTTTCGATAAGTTTTTTGAGTTGATCTCAAGTGTGACTCAATTATTTGATAATTACTAACAATCATTAAAATTGGTTTGAAATGACGTCTAATGCGAACCTAACATTTCAAGGCTTATCTTTAAAATTAAATCAATACTTGATTAATGAACTTTTCATACATTCAATCAAAAGTATGTCTGAAAATCGTGAGGTATGTGTCGAAGAAAATATACTTTCGAGAGATTATTACATATTTGATAACTGAAATTAATGTTTGATTTGAAGTTCAAATGCAAAACAACAAAACAAGCGGTGAATTTGCTCTCAATTTCACTGGATTTCTAATTTTTAGGTCAATTGGAAAATTAGGCTCAGGTTTAAAGTGAAACGAAAAGCAAAAAAAAAAAATAGCGAATAAATGATGTGAAAGATATTCAAATTGAGTGACTGTTTTGAGAAAAAGTTATCAAAAATTTTCACTTAAGTCCTATTATTCTCTTTTTTCTTGCACGAAGAGATTTAGCGAAAATTCCACCTTTGAAAATTCCCAAAATTTTCATATAATTAATACTTGTTTTCACTGGTTTTTAAATTTTCCAGTGAATTGAAGAGAAAATTAACGCTATTTTTTTCAAAACCAGGATTTGAATGAATTACTAACTGTTGTTGTAATAAAAATTAAATTTAAAAATGAGTTTCTCTCTATTTATTTGTCTGTTTATTCTATAATTATTATCGAGAGAACGGAAACCAAAAATAAATTAAACTATTAATAGAGAAAAATATCAAAACTAATATTTGCTATGATTTGAAGGTTGAGTTTTTAACCACTATTAGAGCGAAACATAAATACAATCTAAAAGTACTGCTAGTTTTCAGTGGAATAATTGCTTTCAATAGAAATCATCTTTGAATTCAATTTAAACTAATATTAACTTTAAATTATTCAAATCAATGCCTAATTAATTCTTGATGTGCAGCACTTGAAGCACAGGTACGGTTGAACTTATTATAATAAAAACCGGATTCAAGGATATTTCCATCACATATGAGGCCAACCATTGGATAGAAAGCGATTGTCAAAAACTAAACGAAACGTTTTCAAAACCCCCCAAACCCTAACAAGTGGTCAATGAATTGTTTGACTTTCCACAATCATTATGTATTTCACCTTGGCTATTAATCAATCTCATTTATATATATGAGAGATGTCAGGCGACCATTAAAATTATGTCTTTCTATTCATTGATTTATTGCTTTTATGAGTCACTCATTGATTCCGTAATCGATTTAATATTATTTACTCAAAATTAATGTCAGAGTTATTCAGACATACCATTTGTGTGCCTCCAATGACTTGGGATCAGCTTCGATGGCTTTCTTTGCGTGTGTTAACGACTCCTGTGTGAAGGCCTTACATTTGTCTTTGTTTTTATTCTTTTCGGCCAAATCTGAGAGAACCAGTGCACCTTTGGTCAGACGCCACAAGTAGTTAACATCATTGGGAGCAGTATTGACCGCTTCTTTCAACTGGTCGTACAGCTCTTGTTTGTTGGCCTCAGGATTGTCGATGTCCTGATCCCATTTTGTGAAGTCGATCGATGCCATCACTTGTGATTTGAACACAGATTTAGTCAGACGTCCAATAAGTTTGAACTGAACTACAAGTTTTCAAACGAATAAAATAAATGAAACAAACAAATGACAAAACTATTTAATACTACAGAGAGACTCAACTTTTAACTACTTTTTCAGTGCTTTATGTAATCAATTGTATCAGTCTATCAGAACTCGAAGTGAAGGTTACCCTCTCTTATCATTATTGATATCCTGAACTTAAAAACGATTAAAGTATAGGATTTTTTTGGGATCATAGTTTGTATTATAGCTGTGAAATGCTGTTAAACCGGGTCCTGAGCTCTACTTTTGCCTCGAATTAACTTTTTAAACGGCAATCGACTCAATAAGTTTGACATAAAAATAAAACACTTTATAAATATTAAGTTTTGGATAGTTTTCAAGTAATCAAAGCAAAAGTTATGAGTATTTCTTAATTAAAGTGGAATTTAAAGACCAAAAGAAAAGTTTATTTAATCAAACAAAATGTGTATCAAATATTTATTTTGTTATTTAACTTTCCAACAAATTTCTTATCGAATCCCATTTATTGAGTCATTTAAAAATCCCGTTTTGGTTGGCCTTTGAGTCTGACATAAAAGTTGGGGAGCCTTCGAGTGCTAATCATTGCCACCACTATATTCACAACCAATTATTTAAAAAGTTTAAAAACTTGGGAAAAAATTAACTTTTAATAATGCAATCAATTTTTTCTGCCTTTTTCTGACTTAAATAAATAATTTCTAGTAATTAACACCAAAAAAAATGTCGGTTTAAATAATAATTAATTAATTAAATAATGAATTCCACAAAACAGTGGAAGCGATTAGTTTTCGGAAAAACTTATATTAAAAATCAAATAATAATAATAAATAAAAATCGATTAAAAAAACTAATTTTAAACCTTCGCTGACATAACGCCTCAATCAATGAATAATTCACTTTTCAGTCAAATAATGAATAATTAAGTTTTGATTTCTTCAAAAACAACTTTAAATAATCATTTTTTTTGTAAATGTACTTTTTTTTAAATTGATAAATTTTAAAATTTGACAAATCGATTGCCAGATGTTATAACGACACGTGATTCCGTAATTTGATATCTTGGTTATTCTTTAATATAAAATTAATAGAATTCATATATTAGTTCCATCCAGGATTAAAAAGGGTATAAAATGGCGAATTTCTGTCAAAATCTTAAGGGGGTAAAATTTGGGGGCAAGAAAAGCCATGGGAAATCCATTTTATTCGTTTTAACGCTAAATAAAGCCTAAAAATATACTTAAAGTAAACTGATCTTTAAAACCTTTAAACTATTAAAATTTCAAATGACCAATTTAAGGCAACCTCGTAAAAACCATGATTTAGCATGCAAAAATATTCAAATTAAATCTTGAATTTAAATTTACTGAAGGATTATATTCTATTCAAATTAAATCATTTAATTTAAATTTAAAACAAATAAAATTCAAATAAGAGAAATATCTTATATAAAAATCTCATTGAATTCTAATATTATTAATAATTAGAATTAGAATTATTACAAAAAAAAATAATTAAATACTATACTAATTATTAAAAATTAATCTTAAACGATATTTAATGAAAAGGATTTATTAAAGAAAAAATGTATATGTTGAAATTTGCCCTTTGATATCGAGCCAAGAGAGATATAACTAAAGTCTTGTTTTAAACTAATGGTATTAAATGCAGACAATATACAGTGCAACCTCTCTATTGCCTAATTCAGGTGATTTTAGATGTGTTGATATGTTTCCCATAGATCTAATGTCAAAAACCTCCATATTCTAGGCCTCTCTATTGTCATCACCTCTTTATTGTCAGGTATTTTAAGGGGATTTTAGGATAAGAGAAGAGAGACCTCTTTATTGTCATATTTCACTTATGATTGCAATCAAATTTTCAACCAAGATGAAAACTTAATAAAAGCTTTAACAAAATCAGTTAATTTGTTATCAATTTTCCGCAAATCATATAAAATAAACAAAAATTATTGATTATTTTAATTAATAAATTAAATTCTTGTTCTATGTTTGACCTCTTGTCAGATGATTCTTTGGGTGCCTTCAACATAACAATAGGTTAGACTGTATTTATATTTTACATGTTTTATCATCAAATCATTTTTGAAAAATTTATTTTAAAAATCATGTTATCTTGCTCAAAGTATCGTGAGAAAGGGGAGGGAATATGGCATTTGGAAAAACGCTTTTGCTATTATAAACCCTATATTCATAAACCCATAAAGATGA
This sequence comes from Eupelops torulosus, assembly GCA_034699185.1. Taxonomy (NCBI): domain Eukaryota; kingdom Metazoa; phylum Arthropoda; class Arachnida; order Sarcoptiformes; family Phenopelopidae; genus Eupelops; species Eupelops torulosus. The sequence continues at coordinate 11,096 of JAQGCE010000575.1, forward strand.
AAAATTTTGAAATAAAACACTGAGTTTTCAGAATTTTCTCTTGATTCTCTAAATTCTTTTTAAATTTTTGCCTTGTCTAATTTGTAGCTTTAGTTGATTTTGCAAACTTTATTAAATACTGAAAATTGAATGCATTTATTGAATTAGTCTATTATTTAATAAAATAAAACTATATTTAAGTCAGTGATTCCCAGACTCCGATGTTCCAGGGGGATCCAGCGGGGGGAACAGGGGGTTTCTAAAAACCCTCAAAAACACCATATAAATCAGGGATGACTAATGGGGGGATCTAGCCTTTATCCCCTCCCTGGAGCCGGAAAATCCTGGAAAATCCCCCCTGGCACGAAAGGAGAAAATTGCGGCCGCGCTTCGCTTTTTTTGGAAGATTATTGAAAATTTTAATGAAAAAAGTAGTAATTAATTATGAGAAACTCTTAAATAGCTCAAATCTAAGGTTTTTTGGTCAAAAATATGTGAAAAAGTTCA
>JAQGCE010000576.1:0-11562 GCA_034699185.1 Eupelops torulosus
TCTCTCTCTCTCTCTCATGTTTATGAAAAGCAAATACTTTTATGTAATTTTGTTTCAAAACTATTTTCAAAACTTTTTTAAGACTTTATTCCAACGAATAATTGTATTTAAATGTTAAATAAAATGCAAATTATTAACAAAACGGGTCTTAAATTTCAATAATAGCAATAATAATAAGTTTTTTTTATTGTTATTATGATGCATTGCAATAAAACCTAATTATCAAAATTATCAAGGATAGATTACTCATACAATTATCCGACTAATTGAGCCATAGAATAGTAGACATAATTATAGGAAGACTCAAAAACACCGATTGAAAAATGGATTAATTTTCCAAATGTTTGTTTCAATCGTAAGTTAAAACGATGTAAACATTTTTTAAGGGTAGCCAAGGAGGGGGTAGTCATGTAATTTATATTTATTTTATATCTATAAAAATAATTAAAATGTAACTTAATCATTTCATACTATTGTCAAGGGATTAGAACAGAGATTAGAACAGGGATTACAACAGTGTTAATACTGATAGATAATCTTGGCTATTTCAAGAGAAAAAAATTTATACAACATTAGATAATAGCAATAATTGAGTTACAAATTGTTGGGATCGCACATCACTTGCGATTCACTCACTCACTATTCATAGCCATAAGCGATAAGATAACTGTTTTTTTCACTCACTCTTTGAGTTCAAACCTCTCTTTTGACACAACACAGGAGTGAAACGATTCAGAGAAGAGTCAAATATTTTATGTATAGATATATCGGAGAGCAATCGCTTCCGTGTTTTCGCCACATTTTTCAACTACCGGTTCGATACATAACAGCCCTCAAACAGTATAATAGACTTTATTTTTTTTTGTGTCCACTATTTTATTATTAGTAGTATTTTTGAATATTCAATAGCGAGAGAGAGAGAGAGAGAGAGAGAGAGAGAGAGAGAGAGAATTTCATTTTCTAAGCGCATAAATGATGAGGAAGTAGTCATTTGCACGGGTAAGCTTTATGCAATAAAATGTAACTCTCACATTTAATTTTATACTCTATTATTTCTTTTTTCAAAGCCATAATTGAGAGCCGAACAGAATTTACAGGTTTTATAAAAAGCCGTTTCTTCTAATTTGTTATTTTGTTTATTATTTAATTCCATTGATTGTAACCAATAAATAATTTATTTTTATTAGTCGAGAATCAATTCTCTCTCTCTCTCTCTCTCTCTCTCTCTCTCTCTCTCTCTCTCCCTCTCTCTCCCTCTCTTGAGTCGGAAAAACCATTGGAACCGCTATTAGACAGAAGAGAATACGTGTTTCCGAACCGGATCTGAGAAATTAGTGAAGAAATAAATGATTGATATTTAAGTCGAGAAAAATCTTAATCACAAGAAGAGAGGGAAGCCGTGAAGTCATAAAACCATTAAAAATAAAGAAACAAAAATTTGTTTAGAGAAGAGTTTTTTCATTTATTAATAATATTTCTTCTTCTCCTCTGAAACACAGAATAAATGTCTGAAATTATTTACTTCACTTCACATATGAGATAATTGTGAGAATTTCAATGGATTATCAAATTTATTTGCAAGATATCAATAAATTTTTTGTTTACTTTTTATTCAAAAAACAAAAACAAAAATTCATATCTAATGTGAAATCAATAATAAATTAAATGTTTTTTTTCCTGAATATTAAATCTCATGAATTATATATCATTTATCAAACATTTATGTGATTCACAAAAAATAATTAATCGAACAAAAAACCAAATTCAATCATGATAAATTTCGATTAAACCAAAGATTACATAATTCAATCCACCAATTACAGTTTAGGATGTCAGAAAATTCATCTAGGAAATATTGATTTAATTACGTCTATTCAGTAATCAAGGACATATACGCAAAGTTATCTAAATTGTAGTTAATTATAAATTACCTAATTAAGTTTTAATCTTGTTTTTTATACCACAAACCAAACGCTTATAAATTTTATTACTTTTGGATTAATATTCAAATTAATCACAAAAATATTATGTAATATAAATGAGTCACATAATACCTGGCATGTTCAAGCTCAATCAATTTTAAAAGGAAAATTTGAACTGTTTCTCAATTATCTTACTCTCAAAAAAGGTAAAAAAATGGTCAAAACCTTAAACTTTAAGTTTGGGTTTAAACACATTGTTATTAAATTTAAATGATTTTTAAACTAATCTGAAGACTATTTAAACCAGTCTTAAGCCCAGAATAATATATTTTATCAAAGGTTATCCTTTGTTTACATAAAGGGTTTACCTGTCATATCCCAAAAATTGAATTGGCCTTGCTCAATGCTCTTCTTAATTAGCAGAAAATCAAGAATTTGAATAAAAATATCAAATATCTTGGTTTTACTTAAACTTTTAATTGAAAGGAGAAAAAAATGTCTGAACTTTTGGCGAGATTTGAGGAAAGGATAAAAACAACTAAAAGAGAATTTTGATGGATGCGATTTTGGATATAAAAGAGACGGTTAAATTATAATATAATTTAAACTATTTTAGGAATACTTCGCTAAATATTTTTGTGTTTATTTTATAAAATAAAGTTTTATTTTAAATATAATTCCTATTAAGAGATATAACTTAAATATTTTTTTGAATGAAAAATAACCTTGGAGCTTATAATTTAATCGAGGAAATGAATGAAAACTTGAAAATTGCCGCAAATTCCAAGAAAATTCATATAAATTTAAATAACCAGACATTAATTTTTCTGAGGATCCCATTGTGAAAGAGTTTGAATAATTGCCTTGCTCAAACTACACCTTGGCTATCCCACTATCCGTTAATATAACTTATATTAAAAACAATATTAAACAACATTCGCCACCAAAACATAAAGCATTTAATTTGAATTTAATTACAGAAATATATCTCTTTATGGCTGACACCGTCGAGGACTGTCGACTCTGATGCCTGAGACAAGTCTGAGCTTTCACTTTGAAGACTACTTTTTCATCCAAACATTATTTTGTTTTTATTTTGTTTTGCATTTTAGTAATTATTTTCAAAAACGTTATTCAACTTTAATTGCGTTCAACCATTGAGTTCACAGAAAAAAATTGAGACTAAAAACTATAATAATTATAATTTCTTCTCATTTTTCAAAAACAACTCTTTCGTTAAGTGGTCTCTAGTTTTTTGAAAGATTAAAATTTAAATTCATTATCAGTTTTATTCCCATAATAACTATTTGCTTGTATTTTATTCATTTTAATCTAATTAGTCGAATGAAAGCTAAGATTCTTAGCCTAAGAACATTATTTAGCAATTAAACTGATCAGGTTCTTGGTTGCATAGGCCATCTTTGTTTAACACTGGAGTATCATGCTCTTTCATCAAGTTCCCATGGGTTTAAAGGGCTCATCAAATTCTAACCTTGGAAATTTTTATAATAAAAAAAATACTAAACACATATTGAAATTTTGAACAAAAAAAAGCTTCAAAAAAGTGTTGACAAAACTTCGTGACTGAAATTCTTGAAGAGTTGAATGAAAGTTGATTTTGAAAACATTAGAACCAAAACTCTCATACCTTTTGGTGTCTGAGCGCACTCTGGAGAGCACTACACCTTTATAAGGAAAGGCTTTCAAAAAATTCTAAGATCAAATTTAATTGACATTGAATTTCATGACATTCATGGATGAGATTACATAATATCGCTGTCAGACAAACATAAAAAGAGGTATAAAAACCAAAAGTAGTTTAGTTTAGACGTATTTTAAGAGTGAGAAAAAATCCTACCCGACCCTTTAAAACAGAGACCGAGCTCAGAATATCTAATATGGCAATCGCTACTAATGGCAATTATTTAAAATAATTATATAATTATATATTATTTGTTTCTATGATTATTGTCTCACTTTTGATGTTTTATTGCATTGAAATTACATTTAATTTGCATTTTTTGAGACAACGAACCACTACTGGAGAGGAAAACATTAAATCAAATGAAAAACCAAAAAACTATTTCAAATCAAAAGTGTGAACAAAATATATGTTTGGCTTTTGTTTTAATTAAATTTCATAATAGATTTGAAGTTAATATTAGACACAGAATATTATTACTATTATTCTGTGCCTAAGATTTTGCATATATTTTATGTTCTGTTGATTTCGAGTAAATATTTATTATGAAGAGAGAGAGAGAGAGAGAGAGAGAGAGAGAGAGAGAGAGAGAGAGACCCTAAATATTGTAATCATTTTTTCACAGATGACAAAAGTCTCGCTATTTTTCAAAGGTTTGTAAAAATAATCATTTGTTTGAGAAAAAAAAAATTAATTAAGATATTAACTATGGAAAAAAATTATGCAAATCTTGCTAATGTGTATGCTTAATTTAGATGACCCCGGGACAAACTAAATGTTTATTCAAAGTTCATTTCGATGAAAAATTTTATGCATTTTATGATTTTTCAAACAAATTTCATATGGATTGAGTACCTGAGCTAAAATAGCCACAAATTACTGAGCTATGAGCTTGGGAAATTTCAATTGAAATAGTTTCTATAGAGCATATGGTTGACACCTTTCAGAAAAATCTGAATATTCAATAATAAATTCTTTGTATTCAATAATAAACTATCAAAAAATGCTGAGAAAGACTCACTTCTGAAGCAAAGGAACCGGAGATTATGAAAGAGGAGAAAAATGGATTTTTCTGCTCAATTCTACGAATACCTGTGCCTTTAGTAGTCTTTTATGAGTGACTGCACTCTCATAACAATATAATCGTATTTTTCTCAATATTTTTTTGTGCAAAATCTTATTTCAAACACAAAGAGTCTCTCTCTCTCTCTCTCTCTCTCTCTCTCTCTCTCTCTCTCTCTCTCTCTCTCGTCTATTATGTCTCTCCTTCTGTCCCGACGTTTCGCATTTCACTCATTCCGAGTCATTCGACTGTATTTATTGTGTTATTCTCTCCCTTTCTATCTGAATAACTGCGGCACAACTGCTCAACCAGTGCAGAGGCTTACGATACGAATAACCTGTTCCTCTCACTCAATCTCTACCTGTGCGCAATTTGAAGCCGAAAAAATGATTGCCTCTGATTACTATTGTGTCGGTTCTGAACTGAATAGTGATTAAAAACACATTACGAGGAAAGCCTTAAGACTCTGAACGCACTGTCAATACATCAGTACTATCGGTCTGAGAAACACAATAACAGACAATAAATATTCAGCCGTTTTCAGCCAAAAACACCATATTTTGCATGTTTAGAGTCCTTGACTTTCTCGGTGATAATCTCTGTCTAAATGTTGTCTTTGAAAGCAATAACTCTTCAAAGAAATGATTTCTTTACTCTTCAAACAAATATTTGGTCAGACTTTGAGAATAAGTACACAAAACTCTTGAAATTTATGCTAAAAAAGTACCAAATTTGAAAATTAGGCTCAACATAAATAACAGGATGATAGCCTTTATGAGTTTGGCCACTCGTCTGATGTCTAGATAATTATTTGTCAGTCAATAAATTTAATCGATTAGTTATTTAACGTCATATCTGTTGTGAAAATCTTTCACTTATTTCTTGAGAAATAGTCACAAAAATTATCGCATTTTTCAAATAAAACTATAATGAAATCAATCAAAGCTTTCGCGCAATAAATTGCTAGTTAAGAAAAAAAAGCTAAGCACTTGATTTTGATTTAAACATCTTAAATTTGAAGTCAAACCCTGTCTATTAACTGATGAGTTCCGCATATATTCAGAGAAACACTTTAATCAATAAAATAAAAAATATTAAATAAAAAAGTTTTGAAAACTTTTTAAAAAAATACATTAATTCGAAATTCAAATACATTTATCTTTTAATGACAGAAATAAAAGGATAACAACTCTTCCGAAACACTTTTTTCACATATAATTTATATACCGAATAGTTTTGAAATTTTCAGCAAAAATGTCAAATAGTTTATAATATTTTTACTCATATTCAATATCCCGGGTGTTCTAGGCTTACAAGAGCTGATCCATAAATATTCTTGATAGATAACCATTAAATTGCTGTAAATATCCAAGATCACTGTGTTTATCATCATGTTTAATTGAAAAAAAGCATAATTTAATTTTAATTTATAATAAAAACAAGAGTTTAATCAAAATATATAAACAAAATAATTAAATAAATTATAAACAAAAACAAATTCAAATGCATTTAAATATAACGTATCGAATAAATTATGATAAAATTGAAGTAGCATGTATATTTCTGCTAGAATTAACTGTTTACTTCCATCGTGACAAAACTAATTATTTTCCCTATCTTCAATTTTCTTTCCGTTAACTGATTTAATGTAACTTGATCAAATATCATTCAATACTTCTAAATAAAATATACACTCTAAATAGCAAGGTAGAATTATTAACACCACACCCTTACAAATAACCTTGAGCTAACCATGTTAAACTTAATTATCAATCCGATAATAATTTTTTCCAAGTTAACAATTGTAGACCAATTCTAGAATTAAACAGAGAACATAACCAAGAAGAATCAATTTAATCTTGGTCTAATAGCTTGCAAAGTCAATAAATGAGTAAGGAATAAATTAAATTTTTAAAAATTTATTTTTAATAAATTAATAATTAAATTACAAAATGAATGAAATGAATAACAAAATTATTAAAAATTAATGAAAAACTAAATGTAATGGTTGTGGAAACTGATTTTAGGCGCCGTCTACTGTCTGTTCCCTCTTCTTCTCTACAGTTTCTGCTTTATTCTCATCCAACGATTTGTGGCCAACAAAAGTGATGGGAATTACTCTCTCTTTGGGCGCCTCCTTTTGTATGAGCGGGCCTTCAATCATGAGTTGGCCCTCATTTGAGAGTTTGGATGTAATTCTCTCCAAATCGATGTCTTTCGGTAATTGATATCTTCGGGTGAACTCTCGGCTGACATATCCATTTTCATCGAGTCTTTCGCCGTGTTTTCCATTGACCACCAGATCGTTGCCAATAACTTTGATGGTAATGTCTTGGGGCTCAAAGTGGGTCACATCCAGTTTCACCGAAAAACCCTCACATTTGCGCTGTTTTTCCGGTGTATACAACGGCTGATGAGATTCAGACGCCGACCTCTTCAGCCTTCTGTTGTTCACCTCCGACGGGGAGAGGCCACAAATTCTGGCCAATTCACTGTCCAGCGATGGAATAGTAAAGTACAACATCTTTGACATCAAATTTGTGATCAATTTTCAAATTATATAAGAGTTTTGAAGTTTTTTATTGAGAATCACTTTCTTATTAAAAACTTTATTCACTTTTTTATTTCAATTGACTTTCAGTGCAAACACTACCGCTTTATATACTTTTGCAAACATTTTCTACAAATTTCTGGAAATTTCTAAAATAGAAATGCACTGAAAAGAGTACAGTCGTATCGACCGCTTTGGAGAACATTCGAGACTTTTCTATACGCCTCTGACTATAGCCAATAGAGTGGATGTTCAAAAATAACGTAACATTTTTGGGCAAAATTAATCCCCAAAACTTTGCTTTGTATTGAGAATTGTATTATAAACAGCTGTCAATCATAACTCTTTTCGTGAATGGCTCTTAAGAAATGTAAACAAACATTTAAAAGGAGTTGATTTTGTTTACTATATTTAATTAAATTACAATTAATTATTAAATAACTTAATTAAATGAGAAGTTATTCAATTCTCAAGAATACTCAATAAACTGGTAAACTTTTCAATGCTTCAATAAATATATATATATATACCAAGATAAATTTTTCCCTTCAAAATTACTAAAACTTTTAAATTGTAATTCAATTTTTCGAAATTTATTTTAAATATAAAACAAAAAACAATGAATTTTTTGAAACATTTATTTATTTATTGACAAGAATATGATCTCATTTCAGACTTTCCTCGACACAAATTAATTTAATGCCTGCCTTAATTTAATTAACAAGTTTTAAAAACTCTTATTTAAATATTCAATTGAATAACCATTTGATATGACTTTTGTTTTGTTAAAGCATTAAATTTCCATAAAAAGAGATATTATTTCTCTTAAAGACTTGAATTTGAGGTCAATTTTAATCAGATTTCATTCAATTAATACGATTTAACATAAGTTTCATATCAGAGACTGATTTTATCATTGATTGTCGTCTAAAACAAACATATTTTTGTAATCATTAAACACTTATAAGCGATAAAAACGATTTATATATTTGTGTGAATCACCAAAAAGTCATTTTTTAAACAACTGTTTCACAAATGATATCAAATGAGAGAAACAGAAATATTTGTCAAACATTTAGTTCTTAAATAATTTAAAAAACAAATAATTATAATAAATGTGTTTATAATATAAAAAGCATTGAATTTAATGTAATTTTATTTCCTGTGACTAATAATTATCTACATTTCAAACATATTAAATATGAATGAATTGCAAGACACAAATAATTTGCAAGAATCTAATAATAAAGTGCAAGATTCTTGCAAATTAAACAATAAATTGCTGGATATTCTCATTGATTACATCCGTGAATATCATCTCAAAAAGTTTGATCCGTTTTATATGAGAGACAAACAGACCTTTGAAATCAATGATTACGGTATTGAAAATCAAATCAATTAATTTAACTAGCTTATTAATCACCTTGCCTCAATTCACAGTGACTGTAATACTAAACCAATGCATTATATTCGGGGCAACAAATGTAAAGCGAGTGCCGAATAAGACTGAGTTCAAGACAATAGGGGACAGGATGTTCACAATCGGTTGTGAACTACAATTGACTGACTTTAGACTCAATGTTAACTTTGACGCAAAGTTAGGTCTTCCCAAATATCGATGGCACCCGACCCTCAAGACGTGTTGTGTGTCTATCAGGAACTGTGTCTTCTATATTCAGTTCAAATTCGATATTAAGAGAAAGACTATTAATGTTAGTGAAGTGAATCTGGTCTCAAGGGATCGGATCAGATGTGTGAGCACTGGCTTCATGTGGCCCTTCAACAGGACTGTGGAGACACTGATCAGGAAGAATGTGGAACAGTTTATTGATGACAATCAGCCCGAACTGGAAAAGAGGGCCAAAATAATAATCAATGAGTTCTTTGCGCCCACTTTTGGCGAACTTTTCGACGAAACGTCTTTAGTCTCGAAAAAAGAGTTCAAAACTATTATTAATTCACTTAAATATATAACAGTTTAACAAAAAGTATAACAAAAATATCTTCAAATCAATTGATTCTTAACATGCAATCAATGGTAAACATTCCGTTGATTTATGGTGTCCTCCATTGGAACAGTTGTGCCATAAGTTACTATTAATCAGATCTCAAGAGAATAGACTTTATTTAAAAGGGATTTAAACTAATTATTAGATTTATTTATAAAATTTGTTTTAATTGTTTACTAATTTTATGCAAAATATAAATATATTATTTAAAATAAATAAAAATAAGCTTAAAATACCTCAAGCCGTTGAAAATTCCAGTTAATTACCTGGATATTAAAGTTTTTAATTAAAGCAGTTAATTATTCAATTAATTAATTAAAACTCTTGACATTTGGATCGGATTTTCTAAATATTTAATTAATTAAAAAAATAAATATAAATTTAAGGTTTTGTTGGGCACCCCCTTCACCGGTCTGGGGGTTAGTTGGAAGTGAGATAGGAGTGAGTCGTCGGAATTGAAATTCGCCGCAAGTCTTGAATTAAGAGTCGCGGAAGAGATAACTTTTTACGAAAACCAAAGCAATTATTTGATCTGAAAATACAAATAAATTAACAATTGATTAGATTAGAGACTAATCCGAGATATCTCTCACTTTATCGAAGCAATCGATTTAAAGGAAGAAATGTTGTCTAAAACAACAACAGTTAAGAATAAAGTTTGTGATAATAAGTTTTGGTACTAAAAAGCCTTATTTTTTTAATATTTAACCAATTTTTTTATTTTCTATAGTTTTGAATATTTGTGAAAAAATACTTTCATTGAGTCTCAAAATATTTCCATTTTATTCTTAAATAGAATAATAAAATTTTGATTTATATTATGCTTGGTGAAGGGCAATACACTCTAGCAAGTTATATTAAAGTGGTTTACTCTTTAATGTTAATCTTTATTAGTAATAAATTATTACTAATACGTTTATATTTCAATTGGAGAATATAAAAATGACCTAACATTCACTATAATATATTTTGCCATTTTTTTCTTGGTTCACCTTGTATAATTTATATCATCGGATAAATAGATGTATAAAACTTATCAAGAAAGACTTGTTATTTATCAAGAAAGGCAAAGCTCCTGACCAAGGGATCGCTATCATTAATTGATTTATTATAAAACAAAGTTTTTTTTATTTATTAAGAAGCCATTGATTAACACGGTTTGAATCAAAGTCAATGGACACTACATTTACACCGATTGTTTGATTACTCAAATTTGAGTGATTGGGGATAAACAACGATTCCCAACTCAGAATTACTGTTCTCAGAATTCAGGGGTTCATTATTTGGTTAGAATTTGACACAATTGTTGAAGAGGTTATCTCTGAGGAATCAAACAGTGATTCAGACGACAGCTTCGATGAATACGCCTTTAGTGTGAGCGAAGACATTGACAGTGATGACTATGAGTCTGGTTTTGATCCAGAATTTGACGGTAGCGACAACTCAAGTGACCGCGAAGATAATGGTTTGAGTGATAGCTCAGAAGAATTAACAGAGGTTTTCGACTCAAGGATTGATGACACCTCCGATTTGAGTGACACTAGGTTTGATTCCACTATTGTTACCAGGGATTCAGAAGACACCGATGACTGCATGCATGGGGCCAAGGATGAGCTTCTCGATGATGTCCTCCTAGAGGTGAACAACTGCAGGCCTATTAAGCGTTCGGTTGATAAAAGTGAAGAGTCCGGGCAGAAGAGGCGTCGCCATTAGTTCATGTTTTCATTTAATTATATAAAGAAGGGTTCCGCATCTCAATGGAAACCTGGATCAAACAAAAAATCGAAAGGATCATAAGGAAGATCGATTCTAAATTGAATAAGTTTTCCAAATATGCAAAAATTATTTTTTTAGGTCAACCCAAAAAGCGCCAGGTCGTTTTAAAGTTTCAAAATTGGAAGCCTGTAACTTTAAAACGGTTATAGATAAATTCATGCAAATTGCTAATCCGGTGAATAATAATTCATTTATATCTGACATTAAATTACAAGACATTACTCCAGAGCCGGTGCCGGCACATATAGATGAAGATATGTCAGGCTCTGACACATCATTTTATGGCTTTCCAGTTAGGCCTATAAGAAGTGAATCTTCTATAGAAGAAGCACTTATTCTTCAAAATACAGAAACATTCTTTTAACTTCACCTCGCTTAAGTTCACAATTCCTTTTATTTCACGAATGACCTTAAGCCCAATCTGGACCTTATGTTAAAAGATAGGACTAAGTTCACATTTGTTTATCTTCACAATCACACCAGGTTCAATAATTTTTACTACAATTTTAGTGTTATTTTCATATTTATTAGTTCACAAA
>JAQGCE010000577.1:0-11561 GCA_034699185.1 Eupelops torulosus
AAAGTACTGATATATACTTTGTTTCGATCATATATTCGAACAATTAGTATGTCTTTATTGATTTTGAACTTCTTTCGGGACATTGTATTCAAATCCATTCGAATGAAATACCGGTAATTGACTTCATTTTCAATACATTTGTCATAGACTTCATGGATGTCTTGAGTCGAGCAAAAGTTTGATATCATCACCGAAGCGATTATTAGAAGATAGAGGGCTATTGCGATCATAAATGGAACCCAATTAAGTGTTAATTCTTCGTCCATTATCTTATATTATCTTATAATCAAAAAACAAAATTAAACTTTGAATAGTTTTGCTGAAAATGAAAAACTGAATTCAAATAATTGAAATTAAATTAATTAAATAATTAATGTGAGCATGCATCATTAATGCATCAAATTCAATATAAATGTAAAATGTTTTGTCTCATAAATGGATTAAAGAAAAGGAAAAGTGTCTGTAAATAACATTCTCTACAATTGTCTTTCGTTTTAATTGATTCAAATTTCTTAAAATAAAATAAATGAATTAATTTTAACTCATTTTACTCATAGATTAATAAAATAACTTTAAATAAAATTATTTGTTTTTGGATCTGTTTTTTAAATATCGATAATATTCTTTAAAATTAATAATTTTTTCTTTAAAACAATTCAATTTACAAATTAATGAAATACTTTGAAATTCTTGAAATGTTTGTAATTAATGGGTTTGTCTTTTATAGCATTAATAAAACAAATAAAACTTTAATTTAGTTTGAATTTGAATTTTATTTGAATTGTTTTTTGACAAAAAAGTAATATTTGAGTTACTTTTGAAAATATAGTGAAAAATATATTAATTTATGAGAAAAAGCCTATGATTTTGAAGGCGGGCCCATTGCTACAGACATTGAGTCGTCGGTGGGTTTAAGTGCGGCCGCTTTTTTATGTGGAGACGTAGAAATTGTGGACACCGTATCATCTGCCGTCTCATTTGGTTGTTCTACAGACGGTACTGTCGATGGAGCTGTGGTCGGGACTCTTGATGTTTCCGTGGTTTTAGCTGTTTTCTGATGAGACATGTGCTTAGTTTTTGATTCCTTCTGACTTCTAGAAGATGGCTTATCCTTCAACTTTTCTGCCATTTGCTCAGCTAATTTGGACATTTGGGGTCCTTTACTCGTACTTGCAGTCGATCCTTTAGGCTTCATATTTGAGTGGAGCGGTAGGCCTGACACCTCTTTTATCTTTGATTCTTGACTTTGTTGAGGGGCAGTACTCTGAGTCGGACTAACACCTCTTTTATTATGTTTGAAGCCGACATTTGATATTTGACTCCGAGTGGCGCCCAAAAGCTTCAAATCTTGTTCTTCAGCTCCGGCCTCTACTAATTGAGAAGGTGTTGCTCCCAAATTAGCCATTTGCTCAAAAGTGGCACCAGACTCTTTCAGTACTTCCGGTGATATGTTCGCAGCTTTCAGTTCAGAAGGTGTTGCACCGATTGCTATCAACTCCGAGGGGGTGACTACCAGTTGATCCTCTTGAGGTTTACGACAAATACAGTAACAAATACAGCATAAGAGCAATACTAACATAACTACTGTTACGATAGACAACACATAAAGAACTATATTTAGAGTCGGGTTATTGAAAGGACCCGGAATATTGGGCGAACCAGAGTCAGCGAAAGTATATAAGATTCGGCTCTCACTCCATACAACCATTTCACTCATCAGTAGATAACTTAATGCCACTATTTTAAAGAACTTCATTGTCATCTGATTTAACTATTAATTGATTGAAGAATTTAAGGATTTTTTACGGAAATCAGTTGAAAAAAGTTTTAAATATAAATTTAAATATTTTTCATTGTTGTGTTCAATACAAAGTGCTTGATTATATAAAACATTAATAAAAAATTGTTAACATTAAATTAGAATAATACAAGGGGTGTACAAAGGGTTCAATGAAGTAATACATCTCAAGTCGTTTAGTAAACAAAATTTTAAATAAGAGACAAATTAATTCATTCGTTAAGTCTTTGAATTTTAGTTAAAATTATTGATACCTTTTATTATGCATTTCAATGGGTTTTGGTTTCAGATTTCAGTTAAAGCTAAGCATTACTTAAAGCTTTTGATTGTTAAAAATATTGATATTTTTTTAGCATTACGTCTAATAGAGAGGGTTTTTGGCAGGGATGCACAAGGAGGATTTTCAAAATATCCCCTTTAATGTTCAAAATTTTGGAAAATCCTCCCTAAAATCAAAAGCTGGTAGGCGCCCCTATCGAAAATTTTGCTGCCATGCGAAGCACGGGGCAAATTTTTCCAAATTCTATTTAAAAAGTTATTATAAATGTGAAAAATAGGTTTTAAAAACATAATATCAAATTATACGCTATAATCAATCAAATAACAAGAGATAATCATAATAACACTATTATTTTGAGGATTAGTTGATTAATTTTAGGCAAAAAATGATCAGTTTGGTCTATGTTTTGAATAAACTGCTTATTAATCATTATTATCTTAAATTTTCTTCGATTAATCCATGAAAAGTGTATTTTGAGCCATTTTGATTTTTTTGGAAACCCCCCTATATTCCCCCTAAGATCGAGAACCTTGTGCATGCCTGGTTCTTGGTTATAGAAATTTGTTAAAGATAATGTTTTGTTAAAGTTAACCTTACTTAACGATTCCCAACTGTATATGTTCTCTAGAATAACTTGGAATTATAAATGTTATAATTTTTTTTGTAAAATTATAATTTGTTGTCATTAATGAGTCATTGAATTAATTCTGTTTTTGACACTCGGATTGAATTCTAAGATCAGAACCAAAGATGTGAAGATAGCACTGAAGGTCGACAGTACTGCACTCTTGTCAACATTGAAGTATCTCCACCCAGTTATCCACAGTTGAGGTCTACTCAAGATTTTGATCATTGCTTCCGCCTGAAAGAAGAACTGACAGTCATTAGAGTTCTGAATTACTAATGCTTTTTGGAATATAAGAAACGCTCCGTTGGATGTATTGGCAAAAGATATCGACGAAGAGATTATTAATTTAAACCAAAGCAACAAAAACAACAAATGTATTGACCATTGAATTAAATGACTGACAATCAAATGGGAGTCATTCCCTAATTTAATAGATCATAGATTTTATTTAAATAATCATAAATTGATTTAATATTACCGATAAATGATTTCATAGTTTCGATAGCAATACACGAAACCAAGAAATTGAACCAAATCTGTATTAAAGTGAAGATTAAAAGAAATAATTATTATTTATAGAAATATAATTAACTAAAAGCATACCATAACTATTGGAGAAAATAGTTCATCAAATTCCAAGAGCATATCGTGAAGATCACAACGATTTTTGCGATAATGTCTGCACAGAAAAAGATAGCTTTACATAAAACTGGACATTAAATGTAAAAACTATTTTGAAGAATAATTACCGAAGTTGTTTGGCTGATAATTGACATTCTTTTTGGACACAAATTTCAAAGAATTTATTAAAGATTTGAAATTTAAAGCGAATCGCTTTTATGAGTACTACAAACAAAGACATTGTCAGTTGAATCGGACATAAGATAATAGTTCTTTTAAAAGCGATGTCCATTAAAATTAATGGAAATAGAATTGGAGGAAATTGTGTCCTCTCTTCTTTCAAATTGGGATAATTTATGGCAATGTAAGCGTTTAATCCATTTATTGAACTAATATTTATCCAATCAATTAATATTTGAGATAATATGTATCCGAAAGAAATTATTGACAATTTTTTCGATAACTAATAATTAAATATTTAATAATTAAGTTGAATGAAACAAAATGAATTAAAATGGAATTTGTAAACCTGGTCCAAATCTTTTTGGTGTTCTCGAAAATCAGTGGTGGAAAGTGATTGATGAAGACATCGATGTAAAAGTCGCTGCTTTTTCACCAATACTAATGTTGACAAAAGAGCGATCACACAGAATAGAAACTCCAGAAATGTTGCCCAACTCTGATTCTGACCCAAATGTTTGACTAAATTTAAAATAATTAATAATTATTTATTGATTTAATGTTTGTTTCATTGAATGACTGACTGAAGAGCAAAAGGTATCTCAAACTGAAAGCGATTAAAATAATTAAACAAAAAATGTTTGAAATAAATGAATGTTTATTCCGGTTCTGAAAGTCTGGAAAATAAGAGCCACTAATTCGAAGAGAATTTAACAAAAATGAATAAGAAGTGAATTGAAAAGAACTTGATAAAACTTCTTCAGGTTTGTCGAATGTTGTATTGTCCTGGATAAATATTAATATTTTTTCATTAAATACTAATTTATTCTCTTCATTAAGCATTTTATTGTTTTTGACCACAAATTAAATCATTGATTGCTTTTTGAGTTAAGAATATTTTGAACAAAATATTTATTCTTTTTTTTCATTAAATGTTTCGATTTTCTAATAAAAATTTGAAATTATATTCTCTTAAATGAAAGTTATTCACAACTAATGAAAACAAATAAAAGAAAAATTATTTTAATCGCTTTAATTATAGTTTTGCACGAAATGAATAGAAATGAATATTAAAAATAAATTATTGATTTATTTGAGGCTCATTTGATGATCATTTGTGAAATTTTGAAAATACTTATCAAATTGGACTCAAGTTATGTGTGGGTTCTTCGTGCGGTCATTTGTAAGAATAGAAAACCAATAAAAGATACAAAACTAAATCAAATAAAATGAAAAATCGACTTAAAAAGTTTCAAACGAATAATGAATCTTTGATTCAAATAAATTTTTTACTTCGGAAGGAACTGGCAGAGGATCTTGGATTTCAGTTTGGTTCTTATTTTGCTTTGCTCAAATCTTTTTCATTGGTTGGCTTCTATTTCCCAAATTATCAAAAATCCCGATTAGAAGTTTTCACTTTAATCTCAATTGTCTTAATCCATATATTTTTTATCCATCGAACAGCTATTCTTATCTTAAGTTTTGGAGAAACCCATTTTTGGTCGGTTATCATTGATTTTTTGCGGACTTTGGCTGCGCTTCATGTGATCGATGAATTCGTATTCAGACAAAAGCTGTTTCATAAATGTCTTTATCAGTCATTACCAGTATTTGAATCCAAAAGAGAACAGACGGAGCATAAGATTGTAGAAAATATTTTCAAAATTTTGGTGATTATATTTTCTTCAGAATTATAATCGATTACCTCATAATAATGAGTGACCCGAAACATTTGGAACAATTCGCTAAAATTAATTATCAAATATCATCTTTTGGTGAGTGAAAATAAACAAGATAACATTTATAATTACAATTATTCTAGAAACTTTCCTATCACTTATATTTAGTTTTTAAACTAAAAGGTTAAAAGATTTGTTTTTTGATTGCATTTAAGGTCAAACAAAACTTAATTACGCTATAGTTTTGGTCAATATAGTAGTCGAAAGAGTTTTAATTACTGGTGCAACAAATTTGGCCATACTCATTTACTTATTGCTTTCAATTACTTCGATAAATCACATAAGACTTTACAATCATTTTTTCAAAGAATGTTTTGAGAAAAAGATTAAATTAAGTGCTAATCATTTGCGTGAGTGGACTGACAATAGGCTTAAGCTTAATGTGATTGTGTCTGACGTACAAAATCTAATGTCAATCACAGTATTTATTTGGTAAACATTTTGTAAAATTCTGTTCCTTTTATACCTAATTATATTATTTTGAATGTGAGGTATGTCTTATTCTGTGTGGGATTTTGCTTTGAAATTCTGGCATTTCTCGACTCCAATGAAGATTGGATGAGCACAACCGTCACTTTACTTGATTTACTTTACATGAATATCTCAATGTTAAGTATATCCATAATTGGTTCTTATGTTTGGGAGACTTCAGTCAAGAGTTCGTCTGTTGTCCACAATTATATATCGAGTCGGGAGTCATCCACGGAATGTAAATTCAAACATTGGGCACATATTCTGATTCTTTCGCAAACCTCTCCTCAACTCAAACTCAGTGCCGACGAGTTTTTCGATTTAAGTAAAGGTTTAGTCGTTTCGATTTGGATATCAGTCGCCACTTATGTCCTAATTATAGTTTCGTGGAAAGAGTCTATCGCTCACAACAATTGATTATTGGCTCCGACACAACATTTTCTTTAAATTCAAATTATTTTATTTAAGTTTTCAATAAAATGTTTGACAAATAAATAAATAAAAAATAAATAAGAATTTAAATACAATTATAAATAATGAATAAATGTATCCCAAAATCCAATTAATATATTACATAATTTAAGTGAATTTGTAAAAGAAGTCTAACTATTGTTAAACTAATTTCAATTAAAGCTAAACATTTGAACGAAGTGTTGAAAAAATCACATAATTTTTATGAAAGTGATATGAATTAAGGTTTCGATTCTGTCGAACATATATATAAACCGGTATTTTGTTTGTAGTTTTGTACCTTTTATTGAGTTTTTCTTTAGTTTTCACTTTTGATTTGTAAGTGAAGACTAAAAAAATTGATTTAAATATTCTTCTAAACAAACGCTTTCACTGATTATAGTAAATAATGGTCTAAACGGAAAAAATTACTTAATTTTCTTAAGAAGTTCTCCCGAAGTGATCAATGGATTCAATAGTATCTTTCAATATATATATATATATATATATACAAAAAAATACTAAAATTAAAATCAAAGCAAAATATAGACAAAATCAAGACTTAAATGACTTATGCATTAAAAGGGGTCAACCCTTTGCGTGAACACTATTATAATGTTTTCTCATATTTCCCTTTTCAACGAACCTCTTCTCACATCCAACGAATGGACACTTATGAGGTTTGTCTCCCCTATGAATCATCAAATGAAGCTGTAATTTGTCATTCCTGAGGAATCTGCTCTCACATCCGGGCCAACTGCACCGATACTTTTTTTCTCCGGTGTGTAGTATCTTATGAACGGCTAAGTCATGATATCGAGAGGCTCTGAACTGACAGCCCTGAAAATCACATTTAAACACTTTATCGCCCGTATGTAGAGCTTTATGAACAGTGAGCGCTCGATTTCGTTTGAAAGCACCGTCACATCCCGGCCCTACAATCATTGAAGTGAATGTGATATATGAAGAATAAATTATTTTGTCTTACAATCGCATTTGAATGGCCGCACATTTGAGTGCGACTTCTTATGATATCGCAGTCCATCCCTTTTAAAATAATGACAAACAAATAAATCAATTAAATCAATGAATTAATTAAAGACTTACGAAGTCGTGAATTTGGCGGAACAGCCCTCAAAACTACAAACGAATGGTTTCTCTCCCGTATGGTTCCTGTTTTAAATCAATTGATTTAATCACTTAACACACAAATTGAGTCAAACCTGATATGGTTTTCGAGCTGTTGTTTTGTGAGTCCCCTTAAATTGAATAAATAAAAGGTTAAGCCCTAATGAAATGGAAGAGGACCAGTACCTGTATTGACATCCAGGCCAATCGCAGGCGAATTTCTTGTCTCCGCTGTGGGCCTGTAAGTGAATCTTAAGACCCAATTTGGTTCTGTTCCACAAATTAAACAAATATCAATTAATTCACATAATTAATGTCTTTGATTTTGGCCATACTTGAGTGTTGCATGACACCCCTCCCAGGAACAGGCGTACGCTTTCTCTGATGAATGACTTGATTTTAAGTGAACGTCAAGAGTTGTGGACCGGGCGAAAGACTTTTCGCAGCAGTCAATTGGACATTTGTATGGCTTCTCTCCGGTGTGGGAGGCGTTTATGTGTTCTGTCAATAGTTTTGTTCGTTTGGCCTTAAAATCAGAACAACTATTAAATTGATATCAAAATAATTGAACACTAATTGAGTGGACATCAAATAGATATTAAAATTTAAAGATATTTATTATTGTCTTAATTAAAAATGAATGGCAGACCTGATACCCACATCCGGGCCACGCGCAACGCATACCGGCCTTCTTGATGTCACTCTCTTCTTCGACATTTGAATCAATGAACTTTTGTTTTTTGATTCTATTCGTAAATCTGAGTTTAAGTTTCAATTGTTTTTCATTTTTGGTTTTGATTTCTTCGTTGAGTCTATCGATTGCTTTCTTTTGGTTTAAAATAGAATTGTATTCGGAATCTAATGATTGTAACTCTTTGTCGGTTATCTTCTGCACTGAAATCAGCTTCAGATCGACATAAGTCTTATACTTAATTAAGATTTCAATTATCTTATTAGCGATCGATAACTCATTCTTAAGAATTTCGTTTTCATTCTTCAATTGTGTTATCTTTTGGTTCTTTTGTCTGACAGAAGACTTATTTTTATTGACAGAAAGCAATTCAGACTTCATTTTCTCCACTTTTGTCTTAAGAGTTTGAATTTCATTATTTGAATCACAAATGGCTTCGGCTTTGTTTGTAAATCGTTTAATTGGTTTGTCGTTTTCGGCAATCAATTGTTTATCACTGTTGTCAACACTGATAATAACGTCATTATTATTGTAAACAATGTCTTCATTGTTTGTCATTAGGTTTAAATGAGTGTCCATTTGTTGAACAGACCCATCGGTGGGCTCAGCCTTAAGTTGTTCGGTGTTTTGGTCAACCAATTGATTTGATTGGTTATCAAATGAAATAATTGAGGTTTTCATCAATTCTTCATTCATTTCATTCATTTTCACTAATTATTGAACGAATGGTTTGAATGGAGTATTGATTGCAATAAATAATAAAACAAATGATTTGAATGAATATTAAATAAATGATAAGATTTTATCTAAAATTAAATTATTGTTTGTTTTGATTTTCACTCAAATATATTACGTTTGGATAAAATGTCCCGAATTTTATCTTTTGTCACAATTAGGGACCGATTATTAATAATTAAAATGAACTCAAATTGATTAAGCTCAATTTTACGGAATTTCAAATAAACTAGCTGGAATTTCCTAATAAATCAATTGGTTTGAAAAACTGTTAAAACGAAGGTAAATGGTAGAATTGTATTGATGATGCATCATGTATAAATATTCTTCTACTTTAAACTAGTTTTTCATATAATTATTTCGAATTCTTGTCAGAATTAATGGTGGAAATTCACCTTTATCATTTAAATAGGATGATATTTACTCTGTTTTATTATATCAATGAAATGAATAAAATATTTGTTTTCTAGCATTTGTTCAAACATTTAGTGCTAATTACTTATTGAATAAATAAATAGATTTTAATGAGTCATTGAATTATTCCAAAGTTATATTCAAAAAAAAGTTTGAAAAATTAAGAGAAAATGTCGAAAGCTTTTAAAAGGCCGGCAAATGTTTTATTATTTTTCACAATTTTTATTTTGATCACAACTTTTATGACTTTTCTAATTGTAATGTATTTTAGAAACAAACCGATAGTAATCGAAACAAAAAGCGGAAAATTGATCGGGAAGTTAGTAAAAAGGTTTGGTAAAGATGTTTCTTGCTATTTTGGAGTGCCATACGCCCAACCTCCAATAGGAGACTTGCGTTTTAAACGTCCTCAGCCGGTAAAACCCTGGATAGGTCTGTGATTTTATTCCTTTTAAATTTGTCTTAATTTTCATATATATTCAGATACTTTAAAAGCTGTGAAACAACCGAACTATTGCTGGCAAAGGCCAACCAATTCTTATATTGATGATAGTTTCACCGCAAAAACCATTCAATCTGTTCCCGATTGGCGGCAATTTTACGAAAATGAATTGAGTGAAGATTGTCTTTATCTGAATATTTATGTTCCACCAAATAGTGATCGATCGGAGCCTAAAACCGTTATGGTTTGGATTCATGGGGGAAGCTTTCAGTCGGGCTCTATTAGCAGACCATATTATGACGGCTCAACTCTTGCATCCAAAACAGATGTTATAGTGGTTGCACTCAATTATCGTTTGGGTATTTTTGGATTTCTCACTGCAGAACATTCAGAATTGACCGGAAATTATGGTCTTCTCGATCAGGTTATGGCTCTTAAGTGGATTAAAAATAATATCGACAGCTTTGGAGGTAATCCTAATAATATAGTTTTATTTGGAGAAAGTGCCGGTGCTATTAGTATTGGTTATCATTTGATAACTCCATTGAGTGAAAACCTATTTTCGAGAGCTATTCTTCAGAGTGGAAATCCTGTCGTTCCCATAATGTCGTTACCAAAGAAAACTCTAAGCAAAGCAGCCATAGAAGTGGTGCGGCTCTCGAAATGTCCGATCGTTTCAAATGGTTTAACAGAAACTTTAAATGAAACGAGTATTTCCTGCTTAAGAGAAAAGGATGCATCCCTTTTGTATGAATTATCACAGGAAGCATTTCCATTAGGAAGGGGTGCATTTACACCCGTCCAAGACATGGAATTCTTTTTAGAACATCCATACGATTTGGTTAAGAAAAGGTTTTTCCCCTCACAAAGAGAAATAATGATTGGAACCAATTCTGTCGAAGGTTTACATAAATTTCAAATTCTCTAATTAGGAATGGCTAAACATATTCCTGATATACCTACAAACTATTAGTAGCTAGGAGCAATCCTATTTATTGTATTTAAGGCGTTCTGCCAGCAACTTATAATTTTGTGTGAAAAAAGTAATTAGTAATTAAGACATTCCAATGGAATGGAATCGGTTTAGACATTCCTAACAATTATTTGAAAATATTTTAATAATATTTGTGGATGTGTTGGTACAGGTGCTTATTTCGCTCGTTATGGTCCTTTCGAAAAATATTGGTTCGGAGACAGAATTGATTTTAATTTCACACAAAATAAATTGATTGAAATATTGAATACAACACTACCCGAAGAATTCCAGAACCTTATTGAAGTAGCAGTTGATTCTGCTTTGGAAAATGTGTCGGATAAGTCGGACCCCATTCAAGTTTGGAATAGATTTATAAGAATAGTCGGCGATATTATATTTGTTTGTTCTGATTATGTATTCATTAATGAATATTCGGCATCAAATCGAACCGTTTATTACTATCAGTTTAGACCTAAACCGACCTACTCTTTCGGCCCAGATTGGGCTAAAGGCGCCGTACATGCAGATGAAATCCAGTATGTATTCGGAGTTCCTCTGATTGCCCATGGCAAATTTCTCAATTATACTGAAGAAGAACTTAAGTTAAGTGAAATAATTTTGATGGTTTGGTCTACTTTTGCAAAAACAGGGTTTGTACTTACATTTACCAAGTACAAATTGTTTAAACTAATTATAAAATATACAATTATAGAAAGCCCTCCTGTTGTGACTCTTGGATTAAGTACAGATATGATGAGCCAAAGTTCATGTCTTTTGATATTAAACAGAATGATGAGAAAGAAATTCATATGAAACAGGGATTTCCAGGATTCAAATGTGGGGAATATTATGAGGAACTCATAACACAACTCAGACAATTTTTCCAAAATGGAAATGACATTCCCGCATAGAAACATACTCAACCATGGTATTTCTTTTCAAATATTTTAGGTTTTTAAAAACAATTCAAAAATTAAAGATATTTTTTTGTAAATTTAATTTAACTAT